>CM020181.1:27353744-27432847 GCA_009805545.1 Oryza longistaminata
GTCATCGCTTGTTACTCTTGGAGGTTGCCGCCTCCTAGACGGCTTGTGGAGAAGTTGCCCGGTGACCTCTCCGAGAAGATTGTGGAGGAGGCTCGGCACCGGTTGTGAGTGGTTTGGAGTTCAACACCTTCGAGTGAAGGAAGAACTACCCGAGTGATTGAGGCTTGGGTAGTCCTCTCCGTGGGCCGGCTCCCGCCTTGCCCACCCTTGACGAAGGGGCGTGCGCGGTGGCTTCGTGGTTTGCGGTGGAGTTGGGCTCGCCTAAACGGGGAGTAGGAAATCGGCGAGTTTCCGAACCTCGGTGAAAAATTCCTTGTCTCGTTGTCTCTTTTATTTGTCGCATTTACATTTGTGCAATTTACATGCCTAGAGACATACTTGAGATCATATCACCTAGGATTGCTAACTAGACTTAGGAATTGTGATTTACTTTCCTAGTGATATACTTGAGCCACTTTCACCCTAAGATTGCAAAACATAGCTTAGTTGCTTAGTTAGACTTGTCCCTCACCGGTTAGTTAATTTTGATTAGGTGTCATTTAATTTTAAATCGGCCTATTCACCCCCCTCTAGTCGACATCTCGATCCTACACCCCAACGGTATCAAACACCACACTTGATCCTGGCTCTACTTCCCTTCCGCATTGGGTTGTGCATTCTTGACAGCATACTTCCTCCATGGCCTCATCATATTTCTGCGATACATCCTATTCCTGATGAGGACATCCTCCACTATTACCCACTGGCAAAGACGCCAAAGTCGGGCGGCGACCATGTGAGCCTCTGAATAATCCCACCTTGCTTAGCTTGGGAGGAGGAAGCCACCTTAAAAGGGAGAGCCACCATTCCCCTATTGGACTAGTCTTTTAGGGCGATTGGGCCTTTCCTGAGTAGGTGTGCCTTTGAACTGTTGGGGTCCGGGCAACCTTAAGTTATTGGGCCTCGGCCAACCCCACCTGGGCCGGATTGTTATCAATTCCTAGTTGTCGTAAAAGTCGGGGTCACTAAACCTTCATCCCATCCACTGTCAGCTGCCAAACCCTCCCATCCACTGCCACCACTGCCAACCCTTCAGTGTGCTCACCCTCCCCTTCCATTGCCACAACTGTTAATGCGCCCCCCCATTCCTCCTCTCTATGGCCTTTGTGCCAAGGCACCACTTGTTGGCTGAACTCGCTAAGCTTCTCAACCTGCCACATCGAGGTCCTCATTGCTCTCGCTTCACCCATGAAATGCTACTGAGCGCGGATTTAATAAAAACCCTTCAAACTTTTTTCACCTTCCCACCTAAAAAAAAAAAAAACCAACTTTTCCACAGGGGGGATTCTTTTCCCTTTTTTTCCTTTGGGTGTGTGTGGTGTGTTATAATTACATCTGTCAAATTTTTGGGGAAAAATTTGTCGACAAATGTATAGGCAGTCCCTTTATGCAAAGGTAGCCCGAAAACATTTTTCACACCGATTGTGATTGCGTGGCCTGAGAAGGGCGCTGGACGATGCCCGCGTGTGTGAGGAGAGCCCAGAGGTGGGTAATGAGCTCGCCGCCCATTGTCAGGTGCTCGACGTGCGCCATCGCATTGTCCGCCGGGGTGACGAACAGCATCAGCTCCGCCCAGAAGTCAGCCAAGACCTCCCACCTCTTCGCCTCCCCGATCTTCATCAGGTCTTCTGCAAGCCTCACTCCGAGGACGTGGATGCTGTCAGGCGCCGATGTGCTCGGCGTCCGAATCGCTAGCTTCGCCGTGTCCTGGAGCTTAAGAACTGCAGCTTCGTTCGACGTACAGCCGTGGAGGCAGCGGCGGAGATCGAGCAGCACTGCCTCGGCGATCGTCTGGGTGGTGTATTGGTGGTCTGGCAAAAGCTCCGGCGCGGACGACACCAGGTACGCGCAGTACCCCGACAAACTCTCCGCGATTGCACGGTGACGACGTTGTTGGTCGCCGGCGGCGGCTCTGCTCGCGCGTGCGCGTGTTTTGACGTCGCAGATGTAGGTGGCGATGTGCCATATCAGAATGGTGTGCGCGCAGGTCGCATGCTTGCACGCCTTGCCTAGCGACAGCATCTGTTCGAATTTGTGACCCTTCAGTGATGCGCACCCGTCGCTGAGAACGCCACCGCTTTTCTTCAGGGCAGAAGCGAGCGCATTCTGCAGGTCGCCCGACAGCTTCGCTGATCGGGTCTTACCACTGTTGAACATCAGATTGTCCAGCCACCCACGAGTCACGCCCGACAGCCAGTCCTTGACGGGGTGGCCGAGAATGGCGTGGCGAATGATGGAGTACTGTCTCATCTTCCTCGTCCAGTACTTGCCGCTGCCACAGTAGCACAGCACACCCAGCAGCACCTCGATGAAAGGGTTATTCTGCAACGACGACGGCCAGAGAACATACCTGCACAGCACCTTCACCTTCTGCCAGTCCGAGAAGAGCACAGCAACGAACTGGTAGGCCTCCAGAACAATGACAAGGACTATGATGGCCATGGTGAGGACGACGTCGAGGTTGATGTCGTAAAGCATGATACTTCTGTGGTGCGTAGGATGGTAGTGTCGAAGTGCTGGGGAGAGGAGGGTCAGCACGCCGACGGTCACCATGATGGCGCACATGGCAAGGTGCGGTAATGTGGTCGTGACGGCGTGGCAGACGAAAGGGTACCTCGTGTAGAACAGGTCGTAGAGGAAGCCGAGCTCCACTTCGATCACCTGGAAAGCTCTAGTGCTGCCTTGTTCTAGGAGGCGATTGAGAACCAGGTTCTTCGTCTTGGCCAGGCCGGACTCGGCCAAGGGAAAGTTGCCGCACCTCCGCCGGAGTAGCTTGAACAGAGCAAAAGAGAGGCAAAGATCCCGTCGGCTCTTTGATCTTTGCAGGAGCCGTCCCTCGCACTGCCAGACCCTCTCCACCGTCACCAGCTTATCTTTTTTATCATCCTTATTCGTCTTGATCTTCTTGATGTAGTCCGGCGCCTCCGTCACCGTGATGTCCGTCTCTTCCCCCCTGACTATGTAGTTGTAACCTAGCATGGGATTGAGGTTGGGATTGGTATTGGTATTGGTATTTGGATCTTCGGCGCCGCCATGGCTGGACTTGGTCTGGTTGATCATGTAGTCAGCAATGAGCTGGTTGTCCCTCTGCAACCCGTCGGATTGTAGGGCCTGCCGGTAGCTGAGTGCGCTCAACGCAATCTTCCCCAGGCTGACCAACCACACTCCGAAGACGAACAGCTTGAGCTTCGCGGAGAGCACGTTGGAGTAATACTGGAGCAGTACGGTGACGTAGATGACCTGGAGGCCTCGGTTGAGCAGGATGATCCCGGGGCTCTTGACGTCGGCGAGGGAGTAGGCGGTGATGGTGTCGGAGCTGGCGAGGACGAAGAGGAAGAAGCAGGACCAGACCAGGAACAGCTCGTGGTGCATAGGGGTGGACTGCATGAGACCGATGGTGTAGGCGGCGAGCGGGTAGGACACCGCGAAGGCGCCCCACAGGATGAACCGGACCATGGCGCTGCCGCTGTAGCGCCTCGAGGAGCCGAGGAAGACGAGCAGCGCGAGGACGACGGAACAGAGGAGCACCAGGGCTTCGATCCGGGCCAGCTGGCGGAGATCGCAGTCGGGCGGTAGTGCCGCGGTCGCATTGCATACCCACATCTCGGCTCTCCGGTCTGAACTCGCAAGCTAGAAATGATGAAGGTAGCTAATGTTCTAGAGAGAACGATTGTCACTGTGTTCGAGACTTAGAGGATGAATGAACCTGGCTGTATGCACACGGTATATATAAGCCAACATGTCACCATCACCATGTTAATTAGTCAGTACTAGCCACCTCTGCCTGGAGATGGATTCTAATCTCTCGAGTAGACGTCCACCCGTTTCTTACATGCCACATAATAATTATGAAAAAATTCCAAAAAAAATTATAAGATAGGTTAATATGTAATATATCATCTCACAAACATGCAAGTTCAAATTAGACTTCTATAAGTTGTAACAAAAATAAAAAATTAAACTCTAACTAGTATACGTATATTCATAGTCAAATTTGTTATTTTTATTACAACTTGTAGAAGTCGAATTTGAACTTGAATGTTTGTGAGATAATATATTACATATTAACATATCATGTCAATTTTTTTGAAATTTTTTTATAACCATTTAGATGACATGCAAGAAACGGGTGAACGTCACCCGAGTGTTTAAAACAGTTTCCCCCAATCACATACTTGGATTATTCCAAACATGTGTTCTTGTGAACATTGCAATTTTTTTTCATGAAGTTCTACTCTGTTTCAATTTAGTAAGCAGGATTTATGTCTAACAATTTCAATTGTACAATGTGTGCCCCCAAACCCGTTTAAAATTTTAAATTATTAAAACAATAAGCACCTGATTTTCATTAATATGCAGCAATCAACACATTTTCAAAATATACCTTTTTTTAGTTGAGATATATTATATTAAATAAGAGAGGAAATTACCATCGTATTTGTACTAGAAAGGACCAAGTAAATTTAATAAAACCCCATCTATTATGGTCCATGTTACACAAAACCATGAAGATTTTGACACGTGCCACATAACCCCATGTATTATGGTTTTCAAGTTTCACAAAACCACACTATTGATCATTTTGATTTTTTTCCCTATGCCACCATCTCTCCTTGATCTCTTGTGAACCCCATAAGTATTATTGCCAATCACTAGAAATGACAAATATTATTTGACAAGGGACAATGGAGCTTGACGGTCACGCTATCGGGCGGGGAATATTGGACCGTTCTAACTACTCTGCGAGCAAGCACCAGTAGCTATAGGGGACCACTCGTATGTACATCTATATTCTTAGGGTTTCCGACTTTATGAGAGTACTGTAGTAACTTCCAGTGTGCCATTAGGGGAAAGGATGTAACATCCTCTGTATCTTCAAGAGCTATATAAGCCGGTCCCAGCCTATAGCAAATGAGAGAACTTTTTTTTTTCATATCAATATACAATACGATATCAATATATCTCGAGCTCACCTCACTCTCAAGATAGACAGAAAAAAATAGTATTTTCCAGCCTATTTCTGATTTGTCCGTGACTCAGTGTCTCGATATCAAGTCCTACCTAAGAGATTTCTGATGAAGTGAAACCATGCATATCACTATACGTTGTTCCTCTTTGAAATGATTCTATTTAAGCCGGCGACATTTTGATAGTAACAGCACTGCATGTTTTTAGTCCAACGTGAATGATTTCATATATAGTTGAGTGCTTAAGGTTGAAACTTAATTTTAAACGAAATATCATCAATTGGTGGTGCTTGCGCCATCCTATTCTCTGATATATATTTAGTACTTTCCAGTGGCAATTTTATGTGATACTTATTGGTTCTCCTTGTTCCGTCCTTTTCCCGAATATGGTTTCTATGGGTGATTTGATGGTCATTTAGAGCTGCCAAGAGGTATAGTAGTGTAGGTACCAAATTAATCTGTCCCTCTCCCAAAGTACACACCACAAAATATGATATCTACTCGAGGACTGAAAACAATTAACTCATAATTCATAAACAATGGGCACAGCCGTTAAACGATGACATATAGTAGCGTGCTTGCTCGGACAAACAGATGCGTACGCTACGTGCGCATTTGGATGCATGCATACACCCTCGTCATCAAATCCGTTGCTGCATCTGCCTATTTAGTTCGTGTTCGCGGCTTTCGCTCTACTGTCACAGCCACCGCGCCAAGTCGATCTGCTCAGCATCTGCTGGTGCCGGTGCGACATATATATATATATATTCGTCTCCGGTCGGCCGGCCGACCAAGAGATCTAGCGAGTTGGCCATCATGGACGAGGTCGGTCGGGAGCGCGATCCGACGGGAGCACGTACAGCGCTGAGGATCGTGCGCGAGGCGCGCATTCGCTGAGACACGAGGCAAACGGTGGCGGCTGCTGCTTGTGGCGTTCGTGATGCTTTGCGTCAACTTCGTACTGATGATACTTTGGGTGAAGATGGCCAGCCAGCAGGCGGTCAATCTCGACGCCTTGCGCCCGTTCTATGAAGTAGAGGAGAATTCGACCAAGTCAGCAGCAGCCGGTGGTGGAGAGGGGAAGGAATTAGCATCGCCTTTGTGGGAACTCGATGTCGCAGGGGAGCTCTTCTGGGATGTGTCTACGGTCATGGCAATTTTCCTCTTCTCTAAGGCTATGCTCTTCCTTCAAGGTCTCCAACCTCAGCTGTCTCGTAGTTTTAAAAGTATAACACACTAACAATATACCGATGCATAGAATTAACCTGGAACGCGCGCAGGAGCAGGGCAACATAGACGAGGCATTAGAAGCTTACAGAAGGAGTGCCAGAGCGTGGGCTTTGCAATCGTCGTGTGGGAGGTCATGGGCTACTTCGTATTTGGAACCCTGCAAGCAAACGGTTTCGAAGACCTCTCCCGCAAATTCGATGCCGCCTTCGGCTACGGGTATCTGCTCACCGCCGTCGTCATCTCGCAAGAAGACGTCCATTACTTCCGTGCAGTCGAGAGGGCGTGGGAGCTTGCAGGGCAAAAACTCAAGAACGTGTACGTTGTCGGTGTCATGATTATCTTGGTGCGCGCAGCCTTGGAAATCGTCTACCACCTGCTCTTGAAATATCGTCTCGTCTATCATCAGCACCATGTGGTGGCTACTGCGGTTTCTCGACATGACGACACGACCGCTGACGTGGTGAGGTTCTCGCTCGTTGCAGCGCTGCTACATGTCATTATGCAGTCATTCGTGTGCACGATGGTCTTGGCGCTTTACAGGGAGACCAGGAACAACAACAGACAGGACATCCGTCGTAACGACGCTGCCGCGCACAATGACTAAGATCTTCTCGACAACCATCCGCGTCAGATGAAGAACGATATTAGAAAGAAGATATTAAGGTGGTGTTTGGATCCAGAGACTTAACTTAGTTTAGTCTCTGTATTTAGACACTAATTTAGAGTATTAAATATAGATTACTTACAAAACTAATTACATAAATGAAAGATAATTCGCGAGACAAATTTTTTAAACCTAATTAATCCATAATTAAATAATGTTTACTGTAGCACCACATAGACTAATCATGGATTAATTAGGCTCAATAGATTCGTCTCGCGAATTAGTCCAAGATTATAGATGGATTTTATTAATAGTCTACGTTTAATATTTATAATTAGTGTCCAAACATCTAATGTGATAGGGACTTAAAAGTTTTAGTCCCATCTAAACAGGGTCTTGAAGACGATACGACAAACATGCTCTTGAAGCAAGCTGCAAGGGTCAACACCGCACAACCCTTTTGCTGCAAAGGATATGAGACAAAAATAATAAATAGTATATACGCAACTTATCTTCCTGTAAAATAGACAACAAAACAAAATAAAACCCAGCTATATAACATTCGATAGATTTTAAGAGAAAGAAATCTGTCAAATGTAACTACATTGTATACTTATAGTGTAAAATTAGATTGTAATAAATAGTGTGTACCGATATATATGTATATATACTCCCTCCGCCCCAAAATATAACAACTTTTAGCCCTCAAGATTTGTTCCAAAATATAACAACTTCTCCACTAACATTCTCTTCCCAACCAATCACAACTCTCCACCATTCACTTTTCCCACCTATCTTCACTACTCAACCAATCATAACCTTTCATCATTTATTTCTAACTATTTTCTTAATAACCGTGTCCACCTCTAAAAATGCTTATACTTTGGGATCAAGGTAGTATCAAACTTGATTAGAAGTGTAAAAAATGGGGTTAGCTCACTATGGGAGAGGCACGCTTTCGTAACATGCAGGTAACATGCAGGTTGTCAGCTCGAATCCCTATTCGCACGTACATGCCATTTTTATTCCACATCATCCCTGTTACAAATCTCAAAGCATGATCTGAGACCCAAAAAATCCTATTACAAATATCAAAGCATGATCTGAGGCCCAAAAAATTGTAGTCCACATCATCCCTATTACAAATCTCAAAGCATGATCTGAGGCCCAAAAAATCGAAAAATTGTAGGAAAAAAATTGTCACATTTTTATTCCACATCACCCCTATTACAAATCTCAAAGCATGACATTTTTATTCCACATCATCCCTATTACAAATCTCAAAGCATGACCTGAGGCCAAAAAATCGAAAAATTGTAGAAAAAAAACTGTCAACAGCTAGGTAGCAATTTCGAAAAAAAAAATTATGTCTTGTACGTTCTATCGCCCTCATATCTATTACAAATCTCAAAGCATGATCTGAGGCCCAAAAAATCGAAAAATTGTAGGAAAAAACTTGTCACATTTTTATTCCACATCATCCCTATTACAAATCTCAAAGCATGATCTGAGGCCCAAAAAATCAAAAAAATGTAGCAAAAAAATTGTCACATTTTTATTCCACATCACCCCTATTACAAATCTCAAAGCATGATCTGAGGCCCAAAAAATCGCCCTATTACAAATCTCAAAGCATGACCTGAGGCCAAAAAATCGAAAAATTGTAGAAAAAAAACTGTCAACAGCTAGGTAGCAATTCCGAAAAAAAAATTATGTCTTGTACGTTCTATCGCCCTCGTATCTATTACAAATCTCAAAGCATGATCTGAGGTCCAAAAAATCGAAAAATTGTAGGAAAAAATTGTCACATTTTTATTCCACGTCACCCCTATTACAAATCTCAAAGCATGATCCAAGGCCATATATAAACTTTTGACTTATAAACTTTGGGTCTATAAACTTTAAGTGTATAAACTTTAGATGTATATAAATACTATATATAAAAAAATTTGAATTCTATATAAAAATATTTGAATTCAAATTCAAATTTGAATCGGATATATAAACTTTTGACTTATAAACTTTGGGTCTATAAACTTTAAGTGTATAAACTTTAGATGTATATAAATACTATATATAAAAAAATTTGAATTCTATATAAAAATATTTGAATTCAAATTCAAATTTGAATCGGATATATAAACTTTTGACTTATAAACTTTGGGTCTCTAAACTTTAGGTGTATAAATTTTAAATGTGTAAACTTGAGGTGTACAAACTTTAGGTGTATAAATAAAAAGGAAATTGTGGGGGGAGAGGGACCCATGGCTGCCAGCGATCGATCGCTTGTTAGGACTTTCGGGCGAAGAGGCTAGGAGGCATGTGGTGGTCTGGTGGAGGTGTGACCTCATGGGGGGAGGGGCGACCCCTCGTGTCACGGGAGAGGCGCGCATGCCCGCAGTTGGCACACGCTGGGACTATTGGGCTTCACATGTGGATGTGGGCTGCGTTCTCATAGGATCGCTTGGCTGCTCAGACGCTTCAGTGCCGACGCAGTAGACCATCAAGATTTAATCGAGCGGCCCCGACATTGGAACGGCTGACGACGTAGAGGACCATCGAGATTTAATCAAACGGATGTGAATCAACGGGATGACGTGGCTTAACCACAGCTCAGAAAATTAGTAATAACTACACTAAATGGGGATCACTTGTATAGTACTATAGGATTCGTGTTAAAGGATCAAGCTGCTTTCCAAGTACCCATGCTTCCTTGATTCTTATAGAGAGACAAATGGCACCACACTCGCAAGGAAAAAGGGGCAACCGGAACCTCCGTCGACTTTCACTGCTTATCTGAAAAGCTAGACAGGAGAGTCCGGTGCTCGAGGCTAAAGACTTTGGAACACTTTCTCTACTGGCAGTTCGAGCCGAACTGAGACTCCAATAGTTACAACCATAGATTTCGGTCTTTCTTTCCCGAAGTGTTGCAAGTGTCACCGGATACTCTGGTTCGGCTGGACTAGAGTCTCTGGTATTTGAATTTTGTGAGTAACAGCTAGTTCTGGGTGGGTGCGAGTATTTAAGTGCCTCATCTTTTCGCTTATACTTATACCTATAAGGCAAAATTTAAATTTCAACCTTAAATTTATAGTTGATTTTGGGATTCTTTATCGTAGTTTATTTTTTAGCCTTTACTTTTAAATCGCCAATTATTTATCGTTTACAAATAGGATGTTTGGCTAGCTTATTCCTAGAATAAACGAAACAATGGAGCCGTAACTCCCACCACCCTACTTTGAGCAAGTAGCTATTACACCTTCCAAACCTAGTTTCTTAGGGTTTCTAACATCTTTCCGCTTGGGTTCATGAACAAAATTCTTGTGATGAAGAGACAGGTTGGATCTAGAGAGTTTGTGAGAATTGAGTTGAGCACTTGGGATCAAGTTCAACCTTCATCATCGAGCTTGTTATTTGTGGGGGGTTCTCCTCCTAGCCAGTTAGGTGTCACCCACAAGTATCCGGTCGTTGTGAATACTCCGAGAAAGTTTGTGAAGGTTTTCCCTCACCTTCGGAGGGGAAAACATAATTGAGTGAAAACCGAGCTAGTTTCTAGGAGGTTACTTGGTATAACAAGCTTCACCGGAAGTATGTGGTTGTTGTCCATGTGTGGACCTTAGTGTGTGCTTGGAAATGGTGTTACACCTTGGAAGTTGTTCGGGGACTATATCTTCATCCTAGTTACTAGCTTGGTGAGGCTTAGGATCAAAAGTGATCTGGCTCTTTAGAGTCCCACAGTAGAGACGTAAGATCTTTGTATCCGAACTTCGGTGATATAATTCGTGTTTCCTTTTGTCCCTATTTGATTTCTATGATTTCATACCCTTACTTGCTACAATAGTTTACATACGTATTTACTGTTTATTTTCATTCCCTTTATTCATTCTTACTATCTACAACTCTTCAGCTATATAGACCTATATTATTGAATCTTAACAGCCTTCTTGTACTTAGGCATTAATATAGTAGGACCGAAATTGAGTGAGTATAGAGGCAAACTTCCTCTATGAAAATCTTTGAATAAATCTAACAAATCTGATTTAATGACATTCCAAAACACTAGCTTGGTAAAACTCAGCTAAAAATTCACCTAGACTCGGAGCTTTATTATGTTTCATTTGAAAAATTACATCTCTAATTTACTTCTCAGTGAATTCTCATGTTAAAAGCGTCATTTTCCAGTTTTTTTTTTTTTTTGCGTGGATTTTCCAGTTAATACACTTGGGGATGCTTCTAGCCTAGTATTAACGGAGGTCGGCTTGTACGCTGCCGAAGATCCTCTCTGTATTGACAATCGACCATCACCGTGTAACAAACAAAAGTTTCCTCTTGCGCACTCTTTCGATCAAACATTCGCTGTACTTAGGCCTTATTTAGTTAGGTGGGCAAAAATTTTGGGTTTGGTTGTCACATAGAATATACAGACACACATTTAAAGTATTAAACGTCGTCTAATAACAAAACAAATTACAAATTTCACCAGAAAACTACGAGACGAATTTATTAAGCATAATTAATCCGTGATTAGCAAATGTCTACTGTAGCACCACATTGTCAAATCATGGCGTAATTAGGTTTAAAAGATTCGTCTCGCAATTTACACACAATCTGTGTAATTGGTTTCTTCCTACATTTAATACTTCATGTGACTTAAGTTGACTTTTTTTTTGGCATAATTTATTATTTGTCATTTGTCATGTCAATGTAATGCTACGGCCGGCCGGGGAACGTGTCAATGAAACAATACACGCTCCATGCGAAACGCTCATAAACTATATGCGAGCACACGTTTTTTTTTTTTGAACCGCGAGCGCACGTTAAAAAGGTGACATACGATTGCTAGATCTCGCTGCAAATCCTTCATGAGTAGAGTACTCGCTCTGGCAAATTGATATACGAGAGCACTGAAAATTTGTTTTATCAATCTAGGTGCGCGCGCTATCCTTATTTTTGGTACGATAGATTATGATTCCATAATTAAACTTTCTCATTAAACAAGGCCAGCTCTGATTTGCATTTTGAGGAAAAAAAAATCTCGCACCAAATACTGTATAGAATTGGTTCAAAATTAGTGATTTATTCTTCACACGTGTAGAATAAATTTAGTTTTGCACGTTTGTATAGTCACTTTGTAATTTTTTTTCTTTTTGGACTATGGCTTTAGTTGTTTTTGCACGACCACTAAGACGTGAAAAAAATGAATCAAGTAATAAAATTAATTTATGGCTAAAGCTTTCTCCCTCTCGTCTTTATTAAATTAAATACTTGTTTCTGGTTATCTTTTTTGAAAAAAAATATCTATATATGCTTAAAAAGTATGATATACTCGATCTCTCCGGTTTTTAATTTATGACAATGTCATTGATTTTTAAATTTATGTTTGATCCTTCATTTTTTTATATGGGAATATATCCTATGCACACAAGCTTCACGGGCACACTCCGTGCACACCAACTATTAAATATCAAAGAAAATTCTAATCAAAATTGGACGCATACTTCCAATAGAATTACACATACGTGTGAAATCCTATCTTCAAATTCATTATATTTTAGCCGTAATAAAGAAAGACAAAATCCCGATATATTTTTTCCTTTAAAACTATCGGGATTTTATCTTTTTTCTTGTTATGGCTAAAATACAATGAATTTGAATATGAGACTTTTTAGAAATGTGTAATACTATTAGGTGTAATACTATTAGTTAGTGTGCACGGGAAGCTTGTGTGCATAGGATATTTTACTTTTTATATAACTATGTAATAATTATTTATCTATTATATGTTATTAAGATAACTTTCAAAGCAGACACCATGTTCACTATCGAGGCTAGAAGTTACCACGTTAATCAGAGAAAAAGAAAAAATCTAGAACTTTTGATTATACCGACTAGACTTTGATGATATAAATTAACTTTGATAATAGTATTCCGGATAAAATTAAAACAAGTACTATATCAAACGGATACACTAGAATACAAGTCCAAATAGGTGGACATACTCCTGCTTTGATTCTGATGGAGATCCTAAAAACTATAAAAAGGGAATTTGACAAGACAATGAACTTTAAAAACTATAAGGGTTTGTTTTTAAAAGGTTCCAAGGAAAATAAGTAAAATCATGGTAGCTAGGTTGAAAAGGTAAATAAATTTGGCAAAGACGTAGAGAATGGTGATTGGTGTGACTGTTAAAAACTTTTAAAATTGAACCCCACAACAATCAGATGTTTTAAATCCGAGATACTATTTAACATTTTTTTTAGAAAATTATGTATGGGTGCTAGTCGTGCAATTGCGTGAGCCACCCCAGCCAGTTTTATTATGATTTGTATTATTTATCGGTAAAGATACTTTAAACATGACTAGTATGTTTACATATTTGCGCAGAGTTTTTTGAATGAGACAAACAGCCAACGCACAATTAATGAAAAGTCAATGACATCCTATATCAAAACCGGATGATCATCGTAAATATAACCATCCAACTTTCACAGATCATCGTAAATTTAAATTGAAGAAGATGAAAGAGGCTATATGAATCTCCTATATGAACCTAGGTGTAGATGCACATGGTTCACTAGTTTCTCTATGTGCATTAGTACTATCTTACAAGGCCGCCCCCACGTCATCAACTCCGGGGCTTCCTCTACTCATATGTTTCGCGTTCGCGCCAATATTGACACTGGTAGGCTAGCTAGGCGTCCCTCCATCGATCTCCGGCCAGCGGCCCAGCTACCCAGCTCGATCCAGCTCCGTTTTGCCCATGCCGCCCATGGAGGAGGATCCCACTGGAGTGCGTGCAGCCCTCCGAATCGTGCGCAGGGCGTTCGGCATGGTGTGCGACCAGTGGAGCAGCCTTCTCCCGGTGGTCGTCGGGATATTTCTGCTCAACCTCGCGCTCACGCTGTTCATGGTGGTGAACCTGGCTAGCCCGCTGGCCGATCTGCACGTCATGCGCCCGTTCTACGACATAGATCAGGCGAATCTGACCGCGGGCGTGACCACGGCGGCCGCCGACCTGCAGCATGGTTGCTGCTCCCGGCGGTGGAGCTCACGGTCACGGGGTAGCCTCGCCTATGTGGGAACTCCACCTCACGGGGGAGCTCTTCTGGAGTCTGTCCATGGCCGTTGCAATGTTCTCCTTCTCCAGGGTTTGCCGCCTTCAACGTACTCCCTTGCGCTGTTTAAATACCCTGCTTCTAATCAGCAGTTGTGTAGAAAATTAAACAGTTGTTAAACTAGATTTTAGACCAAATTTCACAAAACTACACTAGGTGTGTTTCTGTAGACGGGGTGATTAACGAGATACTCCCTCCGTTTTCTAAATTTTGAATTGTTGACTTTTTAGCACATGTTTGACCATTCGTCTTATTAAAAAACTTTTATAAAATATGTAAAACTATATGTATATATAAAAGTATATTTAAACAATGAATAAAATGATAGGAAATAATTAATAATTACTTTGATTTTTTGAATAAGACGAACGGTCAAACATGTTTGAAAAAGTCAACGGCGTCAAATATTTAGAAACGGAGGAAGTATTTGATAATTTAACACTCCTTAAAATGGGTTTTGATTATTTGCCATCATATCCTGACCCACTTTCATTTACTCAGATGGTCCCATATGTCATCCTCACAAGTGTTAAAGTAATTGTGCAACGAAAAAAGTGTTAAATTATCAAAATTTTCGGTTGAGAACTCATCTCTCGCGTACGCAAAAACAGAACAATTAATTAGTGCATGATCAATTAAGTATTAATAATTTATTTTTGGAAAATGGATTGATATTATTTTTAAAGAAATTTTTGTATAGAATTTTTTTCCAAAGAACACACCGTTTAACAGTTTGAGAAGCGTGCACGCGGAAAACGAGAGATATGAGTTGGGAAAATAGGTTAAAGAACACAACCATAGTTGTTAAACTATATTTAAGAGCAAATTTCACAAAACTACATAGGTACTTTGATCAAATTATCACAAAACTATAGATTTAACATGATATACCACAAAACTATATATTTAACACTAAATTTATCAGAAAACTATATTTAAGGTGGAATATCACAAAATACAGATTTAATAACAAAGTTATCACAAAACCACATGTTTAATATCAATTAATTAATTACAAACTTTGATATTTATAACTCAAAACCTTAAAATCTATAGTTTTATGGTAATCTTATTGTTAATATGTAGTTTTATGATATATAGCCTTAAACCTATAGTTTTGTGTGATAAATTTACGGTTAAATCTGTAGTTTTGTGATATATATCATATTAAATCTATAGTTTTATGATAATTTGGCCAAATTACATGTAAGATTTAATTTATTCAAATGTGAATAAATTTCCATGCTTTCCCGTCTCAAATGACTTCAGATCAGAATATATTTCCATTCAAACGTTAGGATAATCTCTCTCTCTCTCTCTCTCTCTCTCCATTACAATATAGCTCTCTGTTCACGTTGTCAATGTAGAAGAACCTGAAGGAATGGAGGTATTGCAACATGCAAGAACCTGGAGGGACTATTGCAGCATAGCCCTTGCAGATTGGGGTGGCAGACCATATCCTACTACGCTTTCGGAGCTATGCAAGCAGTCGATCGGGAAGACCTCTTACGCGAATTCGATGCCATCTTCGGCTGCGGGTATCTGCTCGTCATAGTCGTCGTTTCACGAGAAAACATTCATGGCTTCCTTGCAATAGAGAAGGCGTGGGGACTCGTGTTCCAAAGATTCAAGGTCGTCTCCTGTATCAGCATCGGTTTCATCCTTATTACTCTGGCCTCCATGGATCACATCTACAACAAGGAGATCAAGACAGGGTTATCCCAATATCACGCTAGGAAGGCAATACTATCATCTGAGGCAGTCAAGGAGGACACTACCGCTGAGATCTTGACATATTCTCGCTCGTTGCCGCGTTACTTGATGTCATTATGCAGTTGGTCGTGTGCCCGGTGATCTTGGTGCTCTATAGGGACCTCAATCCCATTCATGCCGTGCTGATCATACATGTAAGACATGTTTTACAACTCAAGTTATACTCCCTCTATCTCATTTTGATTATCACATAAGCAAAGAGTGCATAGACCAATGACAAGTTGACAACTAAACATTCATCATTCTGTATTTTTTTTCTAATCGGTTAAGGTACTACGTGTTGCTTCATATCCTGTGAATTGAATCAAGTTTTAAATATTCCATGTGGTTGTACCAATAGGAATTAATCTTGGTTGGGTGCATGCAACGCATTGAATGATGATCATTTACTCTTTGCACAAATCAATAAAGACACTTATTAGAAGATAATCATTTTGGAAGACTAAAAAACCTTATGTGATGATCAAATTGGGATAGAGGGAGCAGCGTTTTGGGTCTATCAATTTATCAAGCCACTGGTTTAATTATCTAATTTATTAACCATTTTTTCAACCACTAGATCAACATTCAACCACCATATTTACTCTTTTTCATGAAATAAAGAATGATATAACTTAAAATTATAAAACTTTTTGAGTAAATTTCACTTTAGGTCGCATTTCATTACCGATGTTTCACTTTGGACAACCTTTAACCAATATTTTCACTTTGGACTAGATTTTCTTTTTTACCTTTTAACATTTTTGACCATCATCAAACTCTTATCAATCTTCATCCAACTTGTCATATGCTGAAGAAATGGTTTTACATATAGTTACGAGAGTTCATTGATAAGTAGGAGCCGACGCACTCGAGATCGTTCATATACTTAAGAAGAGAGTTGAGTGGTTCAAAGTAAAACAAATGCAAGATTACCTGGTCAAAGTAAAAGCATTGGTTAAAGGGTGGTTCAAAGTGAAATATCGGTGATAAAATGTGGCCCAAAGTAAAATTTACTCTTTTTTTTACTTTATATGGGTGAATAGTCAAAGTTGTCCTCCAAATCTCATCTGAGACTCAGTTTAGTCCTTAAGGTTTCAATATGTCCATATTAGTCCTTCAAGTTTTCATTTTAGTTCAAACTTATACTTGAACCTACTTAGAAGTCATATGGATAATGCAATGAATTTACATATATAAGAGAAAAAATTGTGTGCAATGAATTTTTTTTATGGATAATGCATAGTAATTTTTGTAAAATGAAAATAAATTATGTACTTGAAAGTGTATATGATAGCCATTATGCTCAAGTTTCATGCGCACATGTTGAAATAATGGGAAGTATATCTGCAAATGTTGTTTATTCATCTTGGTTATGTACTTGCAAGTGTATACGATAGCCATTTGGCTCAAGTTTTATGTGCACATGTTGAAATAATGAGAAGTATATATGCAATGTTGTTTATTTATCTTAGTTTTCTCTTTTCTAGTGTATAATTGTATACAAATTAAGGGCAAAAGGGTCATTTTCTAAAAATAATTACTAACTAGAAATGGCCATATGGCATATTAAATGGGTCCAAGTATGATTTTAAGCCAAAACACATACTTGATGACCTATATAGACAAAATAAAACATAAATGACTAAATTGAGCCTTAAATGAAACTTGAGGGACTAAATTAGCTATTCACCCTTCCTTCCAATCATTATCAAAAAACATGTGGATCCTATACCAATATAAAACAAAATATTATGATCAAAATAAACATAAAAAATCATTTAGTTTAAGGCAGAAAATAAAAAACAAATCAAACAAAAAGTTACAAACATATTTATACTAAAGTTGCAATTTTTTTTAAATTGGGCAGGTTTGGACTTTAGACTATGCGTTATGCAAATTTAGTTGACTGACATATAAGAAAAAAAATAATGCGATTGATAAATAGAAAAAAAAATGCAACATCGATCTTGTAGTTAAAACAACTCACGACTAGTTTAGAGCAAAGCAAATAGCTAAAAGGCTTTGGGATGTGTGTTTCTTTTTTGTTATTGTCCTTGGATTTTTTAGATAATGGAATGAAACATTCTGGCATTTGCTCATCAAAGCTACAGCCAATTATTACAAAGTATCACTCAAACGAAGAGTGTAGTTCAAAATGAAATTAAACACACCCAACAAAATAAAAGACCAAACCGAAATAAAAGACCAAACCGAGATAAGAAGTACACATTTATTCAAGTCTATTTGTGAATCTCCATCCATAGTTTGCAAAAAGTTGCATAACTGTCGTCTCAAGCCTATGACATGCAACCTTCATAAGCTCTCTATCATCTTCGCCCTTTTGCAGCTGTGCCCAACACCGGAGTCAATATGTTGCCCTGAAAATTACCTGCAAATATGAGATAGATGGTGATTTGTCAAATACCATATCATTCCTACTCAACCACAGAGCCCAACATATGGCAGATGCTCCTACAAGTATGAGTTTTCTCTTCTTCTTGTCAACCCTCAAAAGCCAACCATCAGACATATTAGGGTCCTCTTTGTTTAGGCTTATAAGCCAGCTTATAAGCCAACTTCTAAGCCAAAAAGTCTAAGCCTAAACAAACAAGCAGCTTTTTCGTTTGGCTTTTTTAAAGCCATAAGCCACTCTTACACTATTAAGCCAAAAGCTAGGTTGGAGAAGCTTTTTTGGCTTATATGAGATAGATGTATGACTCCACCACTAAACTTAGGACGTTAAATTCACTGGCTTATAAATCATATAAGCCAATAAGTTGACTTAAAAGTTTAAGCCAATAAGCCTAAGCCTAAACAAAGAGGGCCTAGATATGGTTCCAGGAAGGTATAAACCAAATGAGAACTGAATTGCTCTCCAAACAAATTTCGCATAATGACAATCTATAAAAAGATGTTGAATGGTCTCGTTTTTCATACAGAAACAACATCTTAAACTAACATTCCAATTTCGTCTTGCCAAATTGTCCTTAGTTAGTACAACCCCTTTTAGCAAGTACCACATAAAGATCTTAATCTTAAGCGGCATCTTAAGCTTCCAAATAATCTTATTTCTCTCAATATAACCATTAATAATAAGAGCTAGATACATTGACCTAACTGAAAATCTACCATTCTGATGATAATTCCATCTAAAACTATCAGAGGATTGATTCAACTGAATATGTACAATAGAAGCACACAATTCATGCCAATATTCAAGACTCTGACCAACTAAAACTCTCCTAAAGGAAACATTCAGTGGAACAGATCTCATAACATTGGCAATAGTACAACTTTTCCTTCGGATAATAGAGTATAAAGATGGATATTTGTCTTTAAAAGCCAGGTTTTCTAGCCATTTATCCTCCCAAAACTTTATCTGTTACCCATTATTCACAATCCAAGAACCCATGTTTAAGAAGGTATTTTTGACCTTCATGAGACCTGACCAAAACTCATCTGAGACTCAGTTTAGTCCTTAAGGTTTCAATATGTCCATATTAGTCCTTCAAGTTTTCATTTTAGTTCAAACTTATACTTGAACCTACTTAGAAGTCATATGGATAATGCAATGAATTTACATATATAAGAGAAAAAATTGTGTGCAATGAATTTTTTTTATGGATAATGCATAGTAATTTTTGTAAAATGAAAATAAATTATGTACTTGAAAGTGTATATGATAGCCATTATGCTCAAGTTTCATGCGCACATGTTGAAATAATGGGAAGTATATCTGCAAATGTTGTTTATTCATCTTGGTTATGTACTTGCAAGTGTATACGATAGCCATTTGGCTCAAGTTTTATGTGCACATGTTGAAATAATGAGAAGTATATATGCAATGTTGTTTATTTATCTTAGTTTTCTCTTTTCTAGTGTATAATTGTATACAAATTAAGGGCAAAAGGGTCATTTTCTAAAAATAATTACTAACTAGAAATGGCCATATGGCATATTAAATGGGTCCAAGTATGATTTTAAGCCAAAACACATACTTGATGACCTATATAGACAAAATAAAACATAAATGACTAAATTGAGCCTTCGATGAAACTTAAGAGACTAAATTAGCTATTCACCCTTCCTTCCAATCATTATCAAAAAAACAGGTGGATCCTATACCAATATAAAACAAAATATTATGATCAAAATAAACATAAAAAATCATTTAGTTTAAGGCAGAAAATAAAAAACAAATCAAACAAAAAGTTACAAACATGTTTATACTAAAGTTGCAATTTTTTTTAAATTGGGCAGGTTTGGACTTTAGACTATGCGTTATGCAAATTTAGTTGACTGACATATAAGAAAAAAAATAATGCGATTGATAAATAGAAAAAAAAACGCAACATCGATCTTGTAATTAAAACAACTCACGACTAGTTTAAAGCAAAGCAAAGAGCTAAAAGGCTTTCGGATGTGTGTTTCTTTTTTTTATTGTCCTTGGATTATTTAGATAATGGAATAAAACATTCTGGCATTTGCTCATCAAAGCTACAGCCAATTATTACATAGTATCACTCAAACGAAGAGTGTAGTTCAAAATGAAATTAAACACACCCAATAAAATAAAAGACCAAACCGAGATAAGGAGTACATATTTATTCAAGTCTATTTGTGAATCTCTATCCATAGTTTGCAAAAAGTTGCATAACTGTCAACTCAAGCCTACGACATGCAACCTTCATAAGCTCTCTATCATCTTCACACTTTTGCAGCTGTACCCAACACCGGAGCCAATATATTGCCCTGAAAATTACCTGCAAATATGAGATAGATAGTGATTTGTCAAATACCATATCATTCCTACTCAACCACAGAGCCCAACATATGGCAGATGCTCCTACAAATATGAGTTTACTCTTCTTCTTGACAACCCTCAAAAGCTAACCATCAAGCATATTAGATATGGTTCCAGGAAGGTATAAACCAAATGAGAACTGAACTGCTCTCCAAACAAATTTCGTATAATGACAATCTATAAAAAGATGTTGAATGGTCTCGTTTTTCATACAGAAACAATATCTTAAACTGCCATTCCAATTTCGTCTTGCCAAATTATCCTTAGTTAGCACAACCCCTTTTAGCAAGTACCACATAAAGATCTTAATCTTAAGCGGCATCTTAAGCTTCCAAATAATCTTATTTCTCTCAATATAACCATTATTAATAAGAGCTAGATATATTGACCTAACTGAAAATCTACCATTCTGATGATAATTCCATCTAAAACAATCAGAGGATTGATTCAACTGAATATGTACAAGAGAAGCACACAATTCATGCCAATATTCAAGATTCTGACCAACTAAAGCTCTTCTAAAGGAAACATTAAGTGGAATAGATCTCATAACATTGGCAATAGTAGAACTTTTCCTTCGGACAATAGAGTATAAAGATAGATATTTGTCTTTAAATGCCAGATTTCCTAGCCATTTATCCTCCCAAAACCTTATATGTTCCCCATTATTCACAATCCAAGAACCCATGTTTAAGAAAGTATTTTTGACCTTCATGAGACCTGACCAAAAATGAGAATCATCTGTTTCCTATTAACTTGGGTTATAGACTGGTTATAAAGATACTTTCTCTTCAATAAGTTCTGCCATACACCTTCCTCATTAATCAACTTAAACAACCACTTACTCAAAAGACACTTATTTTGTATTTTCAAATTATGAACCCCTAAACCTTGGATAAAATTGTGTCCTGTGCTACAATTCAGGTTGAACCTGCCGGTTCAAGAGGAATGGCGGGGCAAGCCCATGTAGGGGGAGCACGGCTGCTGCCCGTCGCAGAACAACCGCCACCAGCAACCCTTGCAGATATCCAGGCATTGGAAGCCTCCTTGACGCAGACAATTCAAAACAGCTTGGCTACAATAGAAGAGAGGGTTGCCGCGTTACCCAGGTCATAGTCCCGAAACGTCCTCCGGAGGCAGATATATATCTGGCAGCATGCAAATCCTCAGCACCACCATTCCAGGATTATATTCCTATACGATCTTGTTCCTCAAACATCCAGTTGCCACAAGTTTCGTCAAAACATTTATAAGGTACTTGTTGTAACTGTTCAAATATCGAAATATTCCGACCCATATCCGTAATATTGTTGGCATTTGTTTCCATAAATTGTATTGTGGCAAAACTGAGCTTATATATGTTTGTATTATTTTGTGTAATAAATATATTGCTTATACTATCATGCCTTCACTGTTTCTAATGCCGCCCCCCCCCCCAACACAACCTCTGGTTGGGCTAAGCCAAATCACTTCATGTGCAAACTACAATTCACCAACCTAGATTTTTCACAATTTGGTCCTTTTAAAAAACTTATTTCACAAATAGACCCTTGAAAGAACATATACGGAAATGGGTCTTTTTTGAGCGCCAAAGTCGCTAGACCACGGCGCCAGCAACTCCTCCTGCCACCGTGGCGGGTCGGCACTGACGTGGCAGGGGGAACGCACCAATGAGTCCGGCACCCCCGACCCCACCCCCCACCCACGTCATTTTTTCCTCTCCTCTTTAGTGTAGAGAAGAGATGTGCAACTTTTTTTATTTTTCTTTTATTTTTTTATATTTTTTTATACTTAGGAGCACACAAGAACCAACCATAGAAAAAGTAAATTCAAATGGATGAAATATGTGACATGTAGAATTTTTTAAAGCTCTACCGAAAAGCTTCTTGCCTCGAAAACACAATCTTGTAGATGGAATTCAAAGATTCTAATTTCGCCAAACACGGTAAACCAAGTAGAATCGGATGTAACTTTTTCTATATATATCCGTGGATATATAATATGTCTGATTCTGAGTCTGTATGAGAAAATTATACCTGTTTTAAGAAATGACACTCAAATGTAAAAAAAAACAAGGGACCTTTTTTATAGGACGTAAAAAAATCAATGTACTAATTTTCTGTTTTTTCGGACTATAGGTAAAACAAAGCAAAAGCAACGAGTGAATTTGAGGAGAGGGGAGGAGCCCCTGGGAGTGCCGAGGGGCGCCAAGAGGCTAGCGCGCTCCCCCTGGCGCCATGGGCAAGGGGAGCGGTGCTAGAGAGGCTGGCGTCGTCCTGTTGGACGATGGTGCCACTGACTCTAGCGCTCCTAAAAGGACCATTTATGGGATAAGTTTTTTCAGGAGTACATTTATGAAATAAGTTTTTCAAAATGACCAAATTGTGAAAAATCTAGATTCACCAACCGGCAAACATATTTCACACAATCAACCTCTCATCTTGCCATGAACTTTGAGGATAGTTTTAACTAGCAAATCAGCAGCAGAACAACAATAAACATATGCACACAAGACATAGTGATTTACGTGGAAAAATATTCTCGGTGTGAGGAGTAAAAAGCCACGGGACCAACAGTCTACTCCAAACTTTCACTATAATCAACAATGGGTACAAATGGAGTCTTCTCTAGAACATCTGAAGGCACATCACAACAGCAGTATAACATCAAGTTACATACTGGGCATCATCAAACATCAACCATCAAAGCTAACAAGAAATATATCGACAAAAAAGCAGAAAAATGGCAGATTCTGTCCTCTTCAGTTTTAAGTTGAGATCTCCCGAACCAAAGATGCAAATTGCACGAAACTTAGCAGAAATGATGGTCTATGAGTCCCTTCCAAGCTGTCCAAAAAACCAACCCAATCAGACACCGTTTGACCCCTCAAACTGACATTTTACTAACTGCTACACAATCTGTAACTACAGTAACTCGAGCTGACAAATCACCACTCAAATTCGGTGCTCTACTCAACCAATCCTGATACGGATGTTGTCCCGATCTTCACGACGTAGGATCTTGAACAAGATAACTAGCTGAAAATCAGCCAAGATAACTAGCTGCGAGCAACCGGATAACTAGTGCAACCTGACGACACGCACAAGGAGCCAATCACCGTCTCTATACGGCAGCCTGAACCAAGGATTCGCCCAATCACACTCTCAAAGAACCAACCTACGCAACCTGCACACGAAGTAGCAGGAGCACGGATTGGGTGCCGATGAAACGGCTGCCTATGTAATCCCACGAGGAAATCACAAGAGCAAAGGGGTAGAGATCTCGGTCTCTTGGTGTTTGTTAGCACACAGCTGAACAAAGGGGTTTATATTTCGATTATCAAAAAGTCTGCCAAATGATAAAACATAGGGGATATTTATACTAGAAACAACCCTCCTAGATGGGAATGAAAGGTCTTGGGAGTTTACAGGACATAGGCCAGCTCAAAGGTCACAGTAAGTGAATTCCCGAATAGACTCGCGCGTCTGTTTGGCTTCTGAGCAGTCCTCAATGATTTATCCATAACTCCTTATTGAGAAGTCGAAATGACGAGCCGTTTGTTGGAGGTGAAACTAGACTTAATTATCTTTCCAACCATATATATTATGCATGGAGGAATTTGACTGGCTGGATCACACATCCCTTCGAAGTTGGAGCATCTGCGCGTAACCGGTCTTCTCGTTGTCGTAAACCATCTCCACTTGAGCAAATGTCACTTCATCTTCTGTGGAATCTTTATTGTTATTGATGTAGTCGTTGATATTTGTAGTAGTGGCCATCTCCTCTGGTATGAACCTTAGCAAAGCAAATATACACCATTTAGATAGTATAAAATTCTCATCAATACTAAAGTTCAATTCAGCAAGAAACGAATTAACCTTTTGTCGTATTTTTATTAAATGATGTTGTGCACTCTATCTTTGCTCAGGACGTAAAACAATCAATGTACTAATTTTCTGTTTTTCGGACTATAGGAAAACAAAAGCAAAAGCAACGAGTGAATTTGAGGAGAGGGGAGGCAGCCCCTGGGAGTGCCGAGGGGGCGCCAGAGAGGCTAGCACGCTCCCCCTGGCCGCCATGGTGGCAGGGGAGCGGCGCTAGAGAGGCTAGCGTCGTCCCATTGGACGATGGTGCCACCGACTCTAGCGCTCCTAAAATGACCATTTCTGGGATAAGTTTTTTCAGCAGTATATTTATGAAATAAGTTTTTCAAAATGACCAAATTGTGAAAAATCTAGATTCACCAACCGGCAAACATATTTCACACAATCAACCCCTCATCTTGCCATGAACTTTGAGGATAGTTTTAACTAGCAAATCAGCAGCAGAACAACAATAAACATATGCACACAAGACACGGTGATTTACGTGGAAAAACATTCTCGGTGTGAGGAGTAAAAAGCCACGGGACCAACGGTCTACTCCAAACTTTCACTATAATCAACAATGGGTACAAATGGAGTCTTCTCTAGAACATCTGAAGGCACATCACAATGCTATATAACATCAAGTTACATACTGGGCATCATCAAACATCAACCATCAAAGCTAACAAGAAGTATATCGACAAAAAAGCAGAAAAATGGCAGATTTTGTCCTCTTTAGTTTTAAGTTGAGATCTCCCGAACCAAAGATGCAAATTGCACGAAACTTAGCAGAAATGATGGTCTATGAGTCCCTTCCAAGCTATCCAAAAAACAACCCAATCGGACACCGTTTGACCCCTCAAACTGATATTTTATTAACTGCTACACAATCTGTAACTACAGTAACTCGAGCTGACAAATCACCACCCAAATCCGGTGCTCTACTCACCAATCCTGATATGGATGTTGTCCCGATCTTCACGATGTAGGATCTTGAACAAGATAACTAGCTGAAAATCATCCAAGATAGCTAGCTGCGAGCAGCCGGATAACTAGTGCAACCTGACGACACGCACAAGGAGCCAATCACCGTCTCTATACGACAGCCTGAACCAAGGATTCACCCAATCACACTCTCAAAGAACCAACCTACGCAACCTACACACGAAATAGCAGGAGCACGGATTGGGTGCCGATGAAACGGCTGCCTATGTAATCCCACGAGGAAATCACAAGAGCAAAGGAGTAGAGATCTCGGTCTCTCGGTGTTTGTTAGCACACAGCTGAACAAAGGGGTTTGTATTTCGATTATCAAAAAGTCTCCCAAATGATAAAACATAGGGGATATTTATACTAGGAATAACCCTCCTAGATGGGAATGAAAGGTCTTGAGAGTTTACGGGACATAGGCCAGCTCAAAGGTCATAATAAGTGAATTCCCGAGAAGACTCGCGTGTCTATTTGGCTTCTGAGCAGTCCTCAATGATTTGTCCATAACTCCTTATTGGGAAGTCGAAATGACGATCCGTTTGTTGGAAGTGAAACTAGACTTAATTATCTTTCCAACCATATATATTATGCATGGAGGAATTCGACTGGCTGGATCGCACATCCCTTGGAAGTTGGAGCATCTGCGCGTAACCGGTCTTCTCGTTGTCGTAAACCATCTCCACTTGAGCAAATGTCACTTCATCTTCTGTGGAATCTTTATTGTTATTGATGTAGTCATTGATATTTGTAGTAGTGGCCATCTCCTTTGGTATGAACCTTAGCAAAGCAATTATACACCATTTAGATAGTATAAAATTCTCATCAATACTAAAGTTCAATTCAGCAAGAAACGAATTAACCTTTTGTCGTATTTTTATTAAATGATGTTGTGCACTCTATCTTTGCTCAGCACAATCTCTTGGTAATGGAGTCACAACATGGCTTAGCGTAGTTGGTCCTCGCAATGGTGGCACTAGTCCAATTGTTGGTTTACGTTCATGTGATAGCAAGGGTAGTGCACCATTACGTTGCCTTGGTGTAGTGGTGGTAATCTGAGTTAAGTCTCTCTCTTTAAGCACAGCGATATGCTTTATCCTACAATCATACAAGCCAAGTAGCAGCCTTTCCTGATAAAAACAATAAGACTTGGAGTTAAGCATAGCATTATCCTTGCATTTATGTGCAACAATCACATTATGTGTGAATGGCCTTGGTCGGGCCGTATCAAATCCTCATACAAACTGACCAGATTGAAGTGCTCAAAGTGAGGAACAAGCTCACCAAATTTGGTGCCAATCCAACCACGTTTGAGCCTCCAATCGCTGACTTGATGAATATCGAGTAAGAGCTCCCAAGTTGAATAAGCTGCACTTCTTCTCTCCTCTCCTCTCCTCTCTTGTGTTTTGTTGGTTGTTTCTTCTCCCTCAATGGCTGATGCTGCCTCTCCCCCAATGGAGGCTAGGGTTTTTCTTGTCACCACTAAAGGATGAGGCAGTTTCAACCATTGCTCAACACATGAATCAATGGCTCACATTTGTTGGACTTTTTGGTTGCAATGGGCTGAGAGCAAAGGCTCAATGTGGAGGGAAATTTGGCCCAACACCTCTCTCTCTCTCTCTCAAACCCGGCCTAGCTGCCGTTAATTAACTTTCCATGTGCCTCTGGTGCCATTGAATTGACTTCTACTAGCTATTTGCTAGCCTTTCTACCACCGCACCAATAATTTATGCTATTTTAAAAGAAGTCAGGTGATGTCCATGAATCTGCCACCACTACCTCATCAATGATGTGCGGGAACTTATCTCTATACAAGAAGAATCTCTATACAAGAAGAGAGTAGTTGTAGGAGCAGCTTTTTTTCAATTGGACATTAAAAAATGCATCATGTTCCCATAATTAAATTATGACGCCATTTTATAAGCTAACTGGGAACTGAAAATGGACTACTTCTGTTTTTCTTGGAGTTTTTAATGTGAGCAAGGCACAAGGTTAAAGGAGGCCTAGGAAAAATCGATCTGGGAATTTAGAATCGAGCTATATTGTTGAAGTTTTTGGACAAATATACGACAGATAGGACTTTGCCTTGGGTGAACTTAATATGGTCTTCACATTACATAAATGTGCCACATCCACATTATTCATTCAATAATTACTACCACCTCCGTCCCATTTTAAGTCCCAATTTAAGTGCAGTTGTAGATTTTCATGTCCAACGTTTGACCGACCATCTTATTTAATATTTTATGAAAAAATTAAAAAAATTAGTCACACAAAGTATTATCCATGTTTTATCATCTAATAACAATAAAAAATACTAATCATAATTTTTCTTTCAAAATAATACGGACGGTCAAATGTTAGACTACGGTCTTTTCTTTCTAGGACGGAGATAGTCTGAGATAGTACTAGTACTTAGATAATTCGGAGGGAATGAAGAAACACCATATGATTTACTTTATAAAGTTTAAACCGAAGATGACGATAATGATGCAAATTATTTCTTTGATGGACATATGAGTTCAGATCAGGCAGGTTGCACCTTCAATCTCAAAAATGGAAACCAATCCTACACTAGACCTTTCGGTTGATCTGAACCAAAAACTCCCAGACAAAAATTCTACCATTTCAGTTGGTATGAACCATCTAAACAAAGCCGCCCTGAAGAAATTCACCACTGTTTAGACGGTAAGGGTTCCCTCTGCCGGCTCAGCAACAGGAGCCTTGGGCTTCGGCTTCTCCACAACAATGGCCTGTGTGGTAAGGACCATTCCAGCCACCGAGGCGGCATTCTGGAGCGCGCATCTCGTCACCTTAGCTGGGTCGATAACACCCGCCTCAATCAAGTTCTCATACTTGTCGTTCATCGCATTGTACCCGACTTCCCACTCCCCGTCCTTGATCTTCTCAACTACCACTTCCCCTTCCACTCCAGCATTGTGGGCAATCAGTGAAGCGGGAGCTACCAACGCCTGCAAAATTTACAAGATATGCTGTCAACTATGTTCTTATATTTAACTGAAGTGTAGAACTAGTACTATATGCAATGCATATGCATCCAAAATTATTCGGTCACTATTCACCTATTCATCGACTATATTGTGCAAGTCCTAGCTTTATTTGACCACAGACAAACATAATGCAAAGATTCGTTCATGAGATGCTTCTCTTGTAAATTGCATTCCATTTCCTCTTAGTTCTATAAGCAACAGCCAATGCAGACAAATCAATAGACAAGATACCTTTTGAATAATGTCTGCACCAAGGCGCTCATCATGGTCTTCAATTGTTTCTTTGATCGCAGGGACGGTAGTTGATAGATGCACATACGCTGTACCACCTCCAGGAACAATGCCCTCCTCAATAGCTGCGAAAGTTGCATTCTTTGCATCCTCGATACGTAGTTGGCGGTCCTCAAGCTCAGTCTCAGTTGCAGCCCCAACCTTGATGACAGCCACACCACCAGAAAGCTTTGCAATCCTCTCAGCCAATTTCTCTGTATCATATATCGAATCAGTTTCGGAGAGTTCCTTCTTTAGCTGTGCAACCCTTGCCTGAATCTCATCTTTGCTAGCTGCATCCGCTATGAGGGTTGTTGTAGTCTGATGTATTGTGACTTTTCTCGCTGTCCCAAGTTGCTCTTCAGTTGCATTCTCAACCAGCAAACCCAGGTCTTTTGCTAGAAATTCAGCGCCTGGAGAAACATATAGAATAAGAAAAAAGTAGCAGCAGAAAAGGAGCAAGTATATTATATGCAGTATAAAATGTATATTCCCCATGAACTAGAAATATAAACAAGCAACGTGTTGGAAGATTCAAGTTTTGAGTAAGTAGGCAATTACAGGACGGTCAGATAAGGGATTGCCATTGCTTGCTGTGAGCTCTTATCAAATTCATAAAGGTAGATTACAATGTAAGATGCTTTTACACCTATAACCACAATTTTGCTTGCAAGCTGATAATTTCAGACAAAAACATTGTTAGGGTTTTGGAACTCTCAAAAGATATCAAGTAACTAACATGGCTTAGATTATTCAAAGGAAATGTGGCCTCAGCACACGACGACTTCATTTTATACATTATTGAAGTTAAATTTAACCAAAAAAAAAAATGTCATTGTTGGATGTGAGACAAACCTGTCACGATGGCAATATCCTGAAGGACAGCCTTGCGTCGCTCACCAAAACTTGGGGCTTTGATTGCTGCAACATTGAGAATTCCTCGGAGCTTATTAACAACAAGGGTTGCCAAAGCTTCGCCAGTAATGTCCTCAGCAATAATAAACAGTGGAGCTCTCAACTGTGTTGTCTTCTCCAAGATTGGAAGAATCTCCTTTATGCTGGTGATCTTCTGATCAGTAATAAGAACCTTAGCATTCTCAAACTCTACGATCGATTTCTCGAGGTTTGTCACAAATTGAGGGGAAATGTATCCACGGTCAATCTGCACCAAAATTTAAGAATGCTTGAGGAAGTTGTTGTCACACTATTTATTTATTGGAATACTTCACGTGAATCTGAAGTTGCAACTGGATAAAAGGGCAACAAAAGTGTATATTGGAATTTCAAAATACCTCCATTCCTTCTTCAACATCAACAGTAGTCTCGAAAGATGATGAAGACTCAATTGAAAGGACACCATCAGGACCCACTTTGTCAATAGCATCAGCAATCATAGATCCAATAAGTTCATCGTTGCCAGCAGAGATAGAGGCAACAGCTGTAACACAAAACAAGCTCCAAATTAGAAACCTATCATCCTCCGAATTTTCACTTGTTTAAAATACGGCCAGCCTTGTTATCTAGTAAACACTAAGATGTGAAAAATCAGAACAAAATACATGGCAGAACATGATACAACAGCATCACCTTTGATATCACCACTGCCCTTGACTGGTCTAGCCTTCTTCTCCAGCTCTTCAATAAGACCATGCACTGTTTTGTCTATTCCTTTCTTAAGTGATACAGGGTTTGCACCAGAAGTTACACTCAAAAGGCCCAGCTTGATGATTTCACGAGCAAGGACAGAGGCGGTTGTAGTCCCATCACCAGCAGAATCATTGGTCTTGCTAGCAACCTTCAAGTGCAACCATGAAAAAGGTGGACAACATGCTTTAGGAAGCCCATCTTCTGAAATAAAATATAATGATAAAAAATGCATCTGAACAAAAACAAAGTCACCTCACGGATCAATGCTGCACCAGCATTTTCCATCGGATCATATAGCTCAATAGCCCGGGCAATGGTGACTCCATCATTTACCACTTTGGGACTGCCGTACTCATCAAGCACTACGTTTCTCCCTGTAAAACATCCCTAAGATCAGAGCTTGCATCATGAAAGAAAACACTACAGTTGTTTTATTGATGGAACATGCTAGTATTAAAAAACTAAACTGACAAAAGAAGTACTCCGTATGCAAAGTATAGAGAGTAGAGAAACCAGACGAGGTGACACCCAAATCATTTTACTAGATAAAGGAGGAGTGTGAGATACATTGGGCCTCTCCATCATGGGTGCACAATGCGCATACCTCTAAATATGACAACAATAATCAACCAATGATCAAATATCACCATGGACACAGCTATGTAAGTCAACTACATATATTGTACTGTGTGACTAAAGTCAAGCCATATCTGCACCTTGGCCGTCATCACTAAATGATGAAAAATGCCAAATCATATTCAATAAAGTTTACAACTTTTATGCGGTTTTATGTCTCACCTAAACAACTCATAACAAGACTGCTAAAAGGCTAAAACTGTATCACGGAACTGCCCGCAGGTGCCGCTGCTGATGAAATCAGCGAACTAAACGACACTTCATCAGCTATAGATGAAGCCTGAAGATACTGTTGAATATACAAAGCTTTTTCATAGCCTTATGTCGTTATGGCACCAAATAACGCAATGCAACTTGCAGTTATGAATGGGTAGCACAAATTAGCACTTTCAGCCATTAGCTGACATTAGCTGATTAACACAAGTCACAATAATTAAGCCGTAATTCTGTAATTCGCAATCATTCGTCCTGCAACCGCTGTAATCTTTCAAGTGAATGAATTCCATTATCTACAAAAACATTACTCGCAATAGGCGTAGCTACAACGGATTAACGGGTGCTAATTCTAGCCAAGGAACTTTCTCTCCCCAAAAAAAAGGGAAAGAAGATAAGGGAAGTGAAGTGAAGTGAGCAAGATGCATCACCTCGTGGGCCGAGGGTGACGCCAACGGCGTTGGCGAGCTTCTCGACGCCGGCCTGGAGCGCCGCCCGGGATTTCTGGTCGAAGGCGATGTCCTTGGCGTCCGCCCGCACCACTAGCCGCTGCGCCCGCCCATTCTTGGCCCTCCTCACCCTCCCCTGCTTGCGGCAAAACAAACAAAAATTCAGCTCACTAAATTGTGCAGAACTGAGTAGTATACCCGAAATCTGGAGGAGAAAACAAGCCCAAATTGTCCTGGCTAGCAGAATTCAAGAAGCAACAGCTTCCCCCAATTAACCCAAGAAGCAACAGCTCAGAAACCCACAAAAATAAAAAAGAGAGAGAAGGCCGTAATTGTGGAAGAAACAACGAAGGAAAGAGGCGGGGGGCTGACCTGGGAGGAGAAAGAGCGGAGGAGGGAGGCGGTGGAGATGGCGTTGGCGGACGCCATTAGAGGGAAGCTTGGGGGAGGGAGGAGGAGGTGCTGGGAGCTGAGGATAAGGTGAGGTGAGCAGGAGGATTTGGGGGCGGAAGAGTGAGGGGGTTTAGGGATGAGGTTGTGGTTTTATATCAACAAGGCATGGTTTGTTCGTTGGAGCCAAGAGGGGGAGGACTTGAGTTGTTTCTAGAATATTCACAAGTACATCTAGTGAATGTGTGTGTTTTTCTACAAAAACATAAATCAGTCTTAGGCTTCCAAATTTGAAAAAAAAAAGGACTGACTAACTACTCTATGCATCTAGTGCATGTGTATGTGTGTGTTTTTACAAAAAAAAGAAAAAGTCAGTTTAGCCCTCCAAAATTTCTTTTATAAAATAGAACTAGAAGGCTGTGTTCGATGTTCCGAGTTGGGAACATATTTTCAGCGCACAGAAAACGGAGCGGTCCATTAGCATGTGATTAATTAAGTATTAGCTATTTTTTTCAAAAATGGATCAATAAAATTTTTTTAAGCAACTTTCGTATAAAAACTTTTTTGCGAGAAACGCACCGTTTAGCAGTTTGAAAAGCGTGCGTTCGTGTTAACGCTTTTTAAACTGTTAAACGGTGTGTTTTTTGTAAAAAAAAAAATCTATACAAAAGTTGCTTAAAAATCATATTGATCCATTTTTCCAACAAAGAATTAGCTAATACTTAATTAATCATGCTCTAATGGATCACTCCGTTTTCCATACGGTAGGGGTTTGCTCCCAACCACAAGAAACGAACACAACCTATAACTAATATATGGTCCTATTGTTTGGTTTATCAGCACATATTTGCAAAAAACAAATATGAATAAATATTTTATATACGTGTTTTTAGCGATATAAAAGTAAAGGCTGAAAAATAAATTTTGACGAAAAAACCGAAAATCATCTCTAAACTTAAAATTGAAAATTTAAATTTTGACTAATAAATATAAGCGTAAGTGAAAAGATGAGACCCATAGAGTCAGTTCACTTGGTTGAGCTATGTTTGCACAGTAGCCAGCACAAATAGTTTCTCAAGTGCAAAGGAAGCAGCGATTTGTAGGTACGGCTGCTACAGCACTAGTCGAACGTAAACACTATGAGAGAAACAAATCAAACGTTAACGGATCATATAGATGATAATCATGTTGCATATGTAAACACTATGAGAGAAACAAATCAATAGAAAAGGAGGACATAACTAACTTATATGATCACGACATTTATATGCAACAATGAATCAAACGTGTACTGTTTCTACATTAAATACATTTTCTATATATTTGAACAATTGAGTAAAGGGTGTTGCATCATGAATTTTTTTCGATGTCATTTTCGGAAATTTACGCGGCTTGCATGGAGGATTAAAGAAGTTAATTAATTAGGGACCAAGTCATAGGCAGTCATCAAATCACCTATGGAAAAAGGAAATATAGAGTTCTAGCTGAACATTTTTATTGCATATTATATATTGGCAGTTCCTATATGTGCACCTATAGTTCAAGTAAGGGGGAGAGTTGCTCAATAGCACAACCGAGTGCACGCTCATAGTGTAATTGCGTTGTTTTAGGAATTGGCAAAAACTAATGAATTAGTTACGTACGTGTCAATATTTAACTATAATACGACAACAATTTCACAATATTTTCTACCATTACTACGCCTAGTACTATAGATTGGCAGGTGCAAAGTGTGCACGTGTTCGGGGCTACCAATAGTACTGATTATCTATACTTAATTAGCAGAGAATTACAAAACCTGCTAAACTGAAAAGGAAAAAAACGGGCCCAGAAAGACTACAAGGCCCAATTACCCAATAACATGAAAGGCCCAATATCAAAATTAGTTGTTTGTCTCGCTAATTATTTTCTTTATTTTTTAACGTGTTTTGATTATTTTTTGTTTAATGAATTTCTACATAATATTTAATTGAATTTTGTGGTTACCTGTGGAACAGTAAAGCCTTTCATCTCAGATGTAACGCATACGTATAGATACGTATAGTTGGATGAGAATTATGGAAATGAAAATTTAAAGGACTAATGTTCATTTGAAATATATATATATATATATATATGGTTGTCACCGAATACATTGTTGCCCTCTATATTGTACAGTAGTGTAAAACACAACACTACGTACAGTACAATTGTAGAAGCAAATACAAATAACTAAACTTACCAGAGAGAGGTGAATAGTAAATTACGTCAGTGGAAGTCAAATCGTCGAACTTCCATAGATCCAAACACACCTCCAATCTCAAAAACCAATGGAGAATACGTAAGACGGTCTATCCGAACTACTCCCTCCTTCCCAAAATATAGCAACTTTTGGGTGGATGTGACATATCCTAGTACTACGAATCTGAACAGTCTATCCTAGTAATATGAATCTGGACAAGACCGTCTAGATTCATACTATTAGGATATGTCCCATCCACCGAAAAGTTGCTATATTTTGGGATGGAGGGAGTACTAGGGTCAGAGGCTAGGCCGATCTAACCGCATGTCCTCTCGTGGTCTAACCGTTAGCTTAAAAGCAAGCTTTCTAAAATATGTTTTTAATCCAAAACCAACTCTTTGATCGAGCTTAAATCTTGATAGAATAAACTAGATAACCAAGGAACAACTCTACTGGAGGGATTTGCAAACTAATAAACTGGTTAAGAGAAAACACCCTTGAACAGTCAGTTGTCTTAGAATTTCAAAAATCTGAATAAAACCTAAAACTCAAGCAAATTCGAATCTAGCAAGAACCAATCAATGTAACCTTCAAAATCTGATCTATGAAGTATTAGAAAGGATTTGGATGGATTAACTTGAACAAAATCGCAACACAATGAAGAATCACAAGTTAATGCCAAAACTCATGAAGCTTGTTACGAAGATCTTCCCGCACGATGTCCATCCAACATGTGTCATCTCGTATTCGACCTCGCCATCATCTAGACCTCAATTCCTCCTGAGTCTAGTCCCGATCCCACCTTTGATCAAAGTTGACTTACAAGAATCATATGTCTCTAGTTCTATCTTCTCACATGGTATCCCAACCATACCGGACATATGCTTTTCCCTAAGTATAGTTTCAGTCCTCATCATTGACTAAGTTTGACCTTAAGTCACTTGCACATAATCAGACAAAATAACCATTTCTAGGTACAGATATCATAACATGATCTACATTAGTCACATACACTCACTCCAATATCCACATATATTTTCAAACGAATTTTCATTGATTTTCATTAAATAAATCATTTAGCAAAGCCAATTGCTCATCAGAAAATATTAATCATGACAATGATCTCACAACACCACCGTTTATTAGCTTACTATACAGACCATGACATATCTGTTGAAGTTTATGCTGAGATTTGGTACCTAAAATATCTCTAAATCTATAGTGTTGCTAAGAAAACTTCTTATCCTATAAACCCACTTGTATCTCCTTTTTTCTTGCTCGAGATTGCTTACCCTATCCATTATCCAACAATTGATTTTAGAAAGCCCCGCAACGTCGTGTGGAGGGTCATTCTTTTTCTTAAAAGTGTCATTAGTTTTTCTTAAAAGTGTAACCAAAAGTTTCTTAATGACCAGGTAGGTAGAGAGTATTTATAATCTATTAATCCATGAGGAATGTACTATATTTCTTATTGTGATTAATGATATCCTCTTTGCCCAAAAAATCTATTAGAATGGATGGTTCAAAATAATGTAGGTGCACCCCCTAAAATCTCCATTTAATTATGTTTTGGTGGAGTATTAAAATAGTGAAACACTTGTTATTTTAGCATTTAGGAGTACCTACTACCATCATTTGAAAATTAAGCTGCATACTGATTCGATCCCCTTTCTCTTGAAAAATAATAGCAAATATATCGCTTTCATTGGAGATACAGAAAGCCCAACGACTTCAGGCTAGGCCTGTTAGTCAACGATCCTGTTATTAGATACAGTATTTTTCTAATATTCGCCTCCTTGTAATCGATCTGCCTAATGTCAACGCTCGGAGTCAACGTTTGCCATTGCATGGAAGTAGCGAGGCAATCGAGGTGTCCCTCGTCTCATCAGTCATCATCGAGGTGTCATTTACACCATGGCTCGTGACGTCAACTGCATACTTACGATTTAACTTCCATGTGGGAAGATATATACTCCGTATTAGTACTTTGGTAATGCTGAAGATATCTACTATTATAAAAATTGAAGATGTTTTTGTCAGTACTTTGTTACGTCATTCGTGTATGAGTCAGTTTTTAAATTCGCTCGATTTTGAAAATACATATCTATATTTGAGTCGGTTTTTAAATTTGTTCGCTTTTGAAAATATAGAATGACTTGTATAAGAAATCTGTTTGAAAAAACTCGCATACTAAATTGAAATGATCGGACTCCTAATTGCAGCTCATGATTTTCTAAAAATATATATATCCAAGCAAATTCCCACAACGAATTTCACCTTGATTAAACCGTATAACAATAATAAGAAATAACTTCACCCGTTGCAACGCATGAGCACTTTTATAGTATATGAAAAACTGAAAAACACTACAGCAGAAAGAAGCTTTTTGATACCTACTATTCATGTAGATCCAAACTATCACCAGTGGTGGACCCGCTGATATTGTCGAGCCCAACAGATAAAAAGTTTTGACTAGTGATCAATAATTTTTTTACGCGTTTTGCTAATAGGACAATAGCGGCTTTAGTGGTGGAGCCCGGATGGCTATTCAATCAGTTCGGGAGCTAGCTACGTCACTGATCGTTGCTAGCTAGGGCTCTTTTGGAATGCAAGACCTGTAAAATTCCAGTGAATCTTCCTCCTTACAGGAGAGCTTATTTTCTCCATGGCCTGTTTTGACACCGAGAGATTTGTCTATTTTACCTACCCCATTAGCACGTGCATCCTCTTCACTAATGGGTTAGTTCATCGAGGTAAGCCATGCGTTGAGCGAAAACTCTTAACTTATGCATGCTCGTTGATCATGCGCGTAAATAGATCCCGACCACAGTGTGATGCAGCATGGACAGACGGATTAGAATTCATGGGTGAGGTTAAGGGGAGGGGGAAGAAGGGGCCTAGCATAATTCCTGAGACAGATGGTAGTCTGGTTCGGTCCGTGAGTTTTCTGATTTTGATTTAAACCCGTAGGTTGAAGCGTTCATTCAATGAAAATAGTCCTACGTCTACATAATTCCACACGAATTTTTAAAAGTTTAACCAAATTTTATACTAGACAAATTTTATTTTACCTAATGGAGTATTAAGTTAGTAGTGCATAACTCTTCTGGTGTTGTCTTGTAATGGTTGTCCTGTCCTCACATACCTTGAAATTAAAAACAACAATAGTATACTCCTACTTGCGAAGTGCTAAAATTTGGATAGCAACTAAAACCCTGTTTATGAGATTTTCTGACAGCTAGAGAATCAATAGTTATAAAAATCCAACTGTCAGAAGCTACCCGAAACAATCCATATATTTTTTCAGATTCCGAGAATCTAATTTATTAAGGCCCTGACAAGTGACAAGATCGTAGTTGCTTCTTGACGTCAAGAAAGTTAATATAGTTTGGGGTTTATAATATTTTTCATACTATAACCCTAAACTCTAAGGGTTTATTTGGTAAATGGGATAGGAAAAGTAATATTACATCCTAGCCATCCATTCTTCACATCTTATTTAATTCTAGCCATTCATTTATTTCTTTTTTCCAAATCCCACCTCTAATAATCCATTTATCAAACACACTCTAATTCTATATTCATAAAACTAGAAAATATATAAACTGGAAACCAGCTGAAAAACCTTGACGAACTACCTAAACCCAAACCCAAAGCTTCTCCAAACAAAACTCGAATTAAATTTGGAAATATACTATTCATTCATTTTACTTTTAGAAATATTCGTGATTCAAAACTTTTTACAAAAATATATCGTCGATGTCGCACAACCATTGCGTGAAAGTGAAGTGGGTGTGACATCGGGGGCGGTATCGTGCGAGGAAGGTCTCGCGAAATGGAAGAGCGGTCTTGCTTAACCAATCAGCAATACATGATTTCAAAATGGTTAATTAGTGATTAATTACCATGATTAGCGAATTATTAATTAATCACTAATTATTATTAGTTAAATAATTAATTAGGTCATTAGTCACTAACCTAATGCAGTTTAGGACGTTGAGCGAGACCGCTCGTCCATCCCGCGCTCTCGTGGCCAAATCGCCGCGCGCGCCGCGGCTTTCGCTCAACGGTGGTGAGATCGACGGTATATTTCTGCAATAAAATTTACATCCCAAATATTCTTGAAAATAAATTGAATAAACAATATATTTTCAAATTTAATTCAACAAAACTCCACAAACAGGAAAAGTCCAGCTACCCGGAGGCTGGGACAGTAACCAATCATTCCCCCCAATCAATAATCTAGGCAGCCGAAATCCCAGCCGTCCGATGCGACGCCATGCGGCGGCGGCGGCGTCCAACCCAGCACGCGCGCGTCGCGTCGGTTTGGGTTTGGGTTAGCCCAGCCGCTGCCTTGCCACTGCCAGCCAGACTCGCACAGCAGCAGCAGCAGTCGCCGCCTCGAGCCAACGCATCCTCTCTCACCTCCCCTCCCCTCGCCCCCACCCTCCTCCGCCGCCGGCGAGGGTCTCCTCCTCCTCCTCCTCCGGCGAGATCCACCGATCCCTCCCCAGACCCCGCTCGGCGCGACGGCCGCCAGATCTGCCGTCGAGAGGCCGCCGCCGCCGCCGCTGCCGCCGCCGCTGCGATGCCCCGGTAGCGAGCGGTGGCGGTGGGTCCCGCCTGAAGCCGCCCGCGATTTTCCGGGGGTCAGGCGCCTCCTCCTCCGCCGTCTCGCTCGCTCGCTCGCTTCGCTCCTGAGGTATGCGGCCCCCCCTCCGCCCGCCACGCTTATCTTATCTTGCTCGCTCGCTTGCTTGCTGCGTTGGACGGACTCGTCGTAATCTCGCGTTTTGCTGTAGGGCTCTGCAGGTGTTGTGCCGCTTGCGTTGCTAATCCCAGTGGTGTCGAGGTAAATTACTTCGCTCTTTTGCCCGATCTGTGATGGAACTGAGCCCAATTTTAGCTCAAATGATTGGGTAGCTTTGGTCTGTTCATACTATGGAACTGTACATGGATTAACTTACTAGAGCTCTTCGTGTATATAAATAAATAGTTTGCACTGTTTTTCTTTGGGCGAGTCTTTCTGGCATTCATATAACTTTAGCCGTAATATTTCTTTTCCCTTTTTTTTTTTGCAAACAATGAATCTCAAATTTCATGATTTGTTGGTCGAAGAAAACGAGTTCATGACTTTGCATCTTCGCTCCAATGTGATGCAGTCCTTGCTGTAGTAGTATGCAAATTTATTGTCCATTCCACATATGTAATCTTCTAAAAGGTTTGTTAGGTAGTTGTAGGTATTAGGTAGTACCATGGTACTTTTGGGTTTAATAGATACTACTCCGTTGTTTGAGTATATAACTGTTTGAATTAATTGGTACTTCTGTAATTAATTGTTGCAGGCATTGTTTCACATCCAGTGTTCCTCATCAACCTGCCCAACATATATTTCCAACATAACATACAACCCTGAGCCTTCTGTATAAAAGTGATGGCAGAAGGTCAGGATGGCTATTTTGACTCATCCACTGACAGCTTGCGTGTTGAGCCTATTTACGAATCATTCTTGTGTCCTCTCTCTAAACAAGTTATGCGGGATCCTGTCACTATAGAGAGTGGTGCTACGTTTGAACGTGAAGCTATTCTGAAGTGGTTCAAGGACAATGGTAGCGGTGGGAGGAGACTTGTCTGCCCTGTTACTAATAAGGAACTCAGCAGTACTGAGTTAAATCCAAGTATTGCTCTGCGGAATACCATTGATGAATGGATGCATAGAAATGAGGCAGCGAAACTTGACGTTGCCCGTAAGTCATTAACCTCTGATTGTTCAGAAGGTGATATTTTGCAAGCTCTTGAGTATGTTGCAGAGATATGCCAGAGAAGTAGATCCAGTAGACATTTAGTGAGGAAAGTTGGGTTGATTAGCTTGATTACTGACTTGTTGAAGAATAGCAGTCCAAAAGTACGTCAAAAGGCATTGGGAAGCCTTCGCTTTGTAGCAAAAGATGACAATGACAACAAGGTGATTCTGCGTTAATATACTTCTAGTTGTTGGCTTTTTAGCAGTTTTCCATTGCTAATATGTTCAAACATTCTTTGCAGAATGAAATTGCTGCTGGGGACAATATTCGCACTATTGTGAAGTTCTTAAATCATGGGCACTCCCAGGAGAAAGAACAGGCTGTATCTTTGTTATATGAACTTTCAGAATATAAACCTCTTTCGGAAAAGATTGGCAGTGTTTCTGGTGCTATTCTTATTCTTGTCGGCTTGTCGAGTAGTAAAGTAGAAAACCTATTGACAGTTGATAGAGCTGAGAAGACATTGGAAAATTTAGAGAGCTGCGAAAAGAATGTTAGACAGATGGCTGAAAATGGTAGGCTGCAACCACTTCTTAGGCTTCTCCTTGAAGGTATGATTTAGATGTTTCCCTTCTCAATTAAAGTGATTCAATAATATAGTATACATTCCAAAATGAACAGATAGTAATATTTTGTAGCAAATATCTTATCACTTTATTGTCAGTTCAGTTTTCCACAAAGTCAACATATAAAATTTCTGATTAATCTCTTTGAAAGTTCTTTCTCAAAATGCCCTTAGAATGTGCCACGCCATTGAATGAATATTGACCATTGGATTTAGAAAACGACAAAATAGAGAAGCAAAATAGACGTTGGATCAGACCAATGGTTAAAATCATGGTGGAAACTGAAAAGAAGCAACTAGAGGAGTCATGAAAGAAAATGACCACCCTCCCACTGTTACACCACATCACTTCTCCTCATAATTAAATGAAAAATGTATGTGTTTAGTGCCCATGCATGTTGAAAATACTTAACTAGATTCGTATTTGAAAATATTTTCATATGATTTTGATTTTGTAGTTATTGATAATATATTATGAAAGAAATTAATAATCAAAGTATAATGTTGGAAACCATGTAGAAACCTAATACACATTATATTTTTAAACAGAGTGAATATTTTGGTTTTCTTGGAAATTCTTATCTAGGCTGCAGAGATTATGGATGTTTAGACATTGTGAATGTACTTATCCAACTAACAACCCGTTAAATGGTTTTTCAAAAAATGTCTAAATCCGAGGCTAGTACAGTTTGCTTTTAAAAAAGGGACTAATGAATCATTGAGCTACTTCATGAATAAGATACGGATCAGCTGCCATTTATTCTCTTCCCCGTGCATTGCATTGTTATTATGCTGCATTCCAGTGCCTTTATCTTTATCTTTACTCCTTACGTAGAGCATTCATGTGATGTAAAAAATGCGTTAGTTGCATATGTGTATGTATTTGTATTTCTTTTGTTGATCTTATATAATCATGTATATAATTTTTATTTACAGTTGGAGATATATATGTTCTTTTTTCCATTCTGGTTCTAGATCGTATAGTATATCTATTTGTCACCTGTTGTAATGCTCGGACACTTTGCTAGCGTGGACAATAATTGTAATGAAGCTCCTTTTATCCCTCTGCCAGTGAATTTTACATTAGTCTAATTTTGTGTTGGTTGGTCTGGGAATGTTATAAGTGATATTGGACCTTTTTTACTAATGTATATGCAAGTTAGAAAATGTGCTATATATTGTTTATAAATGAAGCACTGGATGTTAAAGATGCTATCTACTTGTTACATGTAATGTTGCCCCTTTGCACTCTTGCATTAAACATTTTGTTGCACATTCTGTGCCATTTCCAGGTTCATCTGATACACAATTATCCATGGCTGCACATCTTGGAGAGCTTGTTTTAAGCAATGATGTGAAGGTACTTGTGGCACAAACAGCAGGCTCTACACTGGTGAATATCATGAAAAGTGGGAACAGGGAGGCCAGAGAAGCAGCTCTTAAGGCATTGAATCAAATTTCATCTTATGATACCAGCGCAAAGATACTTATTGAAGCAGGCATTCTTCCACCTCTCATCACAGATCTCTTCACTGTTGGCAGTAACCAGCTTCCAATGAGGTTGAAGGAAGTATCGGCGACAATTCTTGCAAATATTGTGGCATCAGGTGCAAGTTTTGAGTCCATTCCACTTGATCACAACCGCCAGAACTTGGTGTCAGAAGAAATTGTTCACAACCTGCTTCATCTCATCAGCAATACTGGACCTGCAATTGAGTGCAAATTACTTCAAGTCCTTGTTGGTCTAACCACTTCTGCTACAACTGTCCAAAGCATAGTTGATGCCATCAAAAGCTCTGGTGCTACTGTCAGTTTGATTCAGTTTGTAGAAGCACCTCAAAGAGAAGTTCGCTTGGCTTCCATCAAACTTTTGAATAATATATCACCTTTTATGGGTCAAGAACTAGCTGAAGCTTTTCGTGGAAATTTTAGTCAACTCAGCAGCTTGGTCAGGGTAATTGCTGACAACAACGGAATTTCTGAAGAACAAGCAGCAGCTGCTGGCCTCATAGCTGATCTTCCTCCGCGGGACTCAGTACTCACCAGACGTCTTCTACAAGATGGGGCCTATTCCACAATCATAACAAAAGTGACAATGGTTCGGCAAGGGGATATTCGTGGTGGCCGTTTTGTCAATCCATTTCTTGAAGGTCTAGTTAGGGTAGTTTCCCGGATCACATTTATCTTGGATGATGATCCAGATATCATTGCTGTTGCTCGTGACTACAATCTCACTCCCCTCTTTACTGACCTACTTCAGATGAATGGTCTTGACACTGTCCAGATTGTCTCTGCTACTGCACTAGAGAATCTCTCTCGCCAGTCAAAGCTTCTAACTAGGATAGTGCCGGCTCCCAACCCAGGATTTTGTTTTTCAATATTTCCATGCCTCAGTCAGAAGTCTGTGGCAACTGGCGCTTGCAGAGTCCATGTTGGGATATGTTCTGCAAGGGAGAGCTTTTGTCTCTTGGAAGGGAAGGCAGTAGAAAAGTTGGTCGCTTGCTTGGATCACAACAACGAGAAAGTGGTTGAAGCTGCTCTAGCAGCACTGTCCACCTTGTTGGAGGATGGAGTAGACATTGAACAAGGTGTCATGGTCTTGTGTGATGCAGAGGGGGTCAATCCAATTCTAGAGGTATTATGCGAGAATCGTAATGAGGCACTCCGGCAGCGAGCAGTGTGGGCGGTGGAGAGGATCCTGAGGATAGACGAAATAGCTTATGAGATATCTGGAAACCAAAATGTTGGAACAGCATTAGTTGAAGCATTCAGGCATGGTGACTCCAGGACAAGACAAATAGCAGAGCGAGCACTAAAGCATGTTGACAAGCTGCCCAATTTCTCTGGAATATTTTCCAAGATGGGGGCAGCATGACAATCTTAGAAAAGAATAGGCTAGCTCTACTTCACACGTCGATTGCAGATCCTCTTGAGTTGCAGAGGAACACAGAGCTTGAATCTTTGTGCATGCCGAATGTCAGGATTGTGTCCCCAGCTTAACAATGTTGGTTTTGCAGACTGCGGCTCTCCAAATGGTTTTCGAATGGTCATATTGACTGAATGGAAATTGAAGGTATTGCATGTGTTGTATAGTGTGGTGTATATCTTTCCCTTGTAATGTTGTGTCTGTATTATTCAGATGGCCAGATCCATAGCATGCTATTTTTCCTCTGTTCATACAATATTTATACATAAACCCCAACATGGGGGGTCAAAGGAAAGGGAAAAGAAGTGTTGCATAAAAGAAGTTTAGCAGTTTTCATCCACTCAGTTGAGTCAGTTCTTTGTTGATTCAGCTGCAATTTTTAATTGCTGGTATATTGTTGCAATTTGATTTTGTATGATATATCTGTTGAAAGGAATAGCTTGACAAAGTGCCTGATTAAAATGATCGTCTCTTGGCAGTCATAGTACAGATGCAAAGGTTTGTTGTTTCCTGGTGCGTTGCCATAATTTACTACATGTTGATTGCAATCGTACAAAGATTTGTTTCTTTTCTTTTCTGTACATGTCGATTGCAATCGTACGTGAATTTGTTCCTGGCCGAAACAATCTCTGCAATTCTGCAGATAGCTTCTTTTACAGTAGTGCAATTCTGCGGAGTGCGAAATAGAACTGGGAAAACGAGCTAGCTCATTCTTTACTTTCCCAATGCTTCCTCTTCCCAAAATTTTCCCTGAACCATGTGATTTCTCTTGTCCTGATCTTCCATGTTCAGCATTGTCTTTTGTATTCAAAAGCATTGCAAACAACGATGAAGATAACGAAGTACAAGAAGAAACGAGTCACATGAGTATATAAATTGCTAGACTAGGTTAGTTGGGATCATTTATGTTTTTTTTAAGACGGAGCATTTATGTTAGTATTGCAAATACACCTCATAGTAAATGTATACATAGGGCTAGTGTTGTGATAATGAGAGTGCCAGTGTTATTTATGTGAGGCCATTGATCTCCTTAATTCTAGTGCATATTTTGCATTGTTGTGAATTCGTGATTATCAAGGGACAGTGACACACTTGCATATAGGCTGTTCATATTTATGGTCACCTCTGTGCCCTCTCCCTTGCTCCATGTGGCACCTCTCTATTGATAGCGCATTTTCAACTTTGTAACTTCGAATAATATATTTAGTCAAGGAAAATGGTATTGCACTACAGGGAGTGCTCTCGTGATTCTCTCAAAGCATTTATTGACTGTAAATGATATACCCATTTACCATCTTGAATATAGTATAATACTATTTGAAACATACTAAGCTGACCCTTATGAATCTTGTTGTATTCATTATTTTCCTATAATATATGGATATACTCTTTTCAAATATCAAAAAAAGAGGGTATATAGAAGAACTGAAGAAGTGAATTAAGTGGCTTATCTTTGATCAAGTATTAAGTCATATTTTAGAACCATCTAATCATGATCAAGCAAACTCTTAAAGGTTATTAAAAGAGTAAACAAAACATAAACAAATGAGATTGTCATTGAGTAGACAAAATTAAAGAAAGCTACAAACCCAAAATCTTTAAGTTCCTTGTGTTGTGGATAATCCGGCAGATTAGTTCATGTTTGTTTATTAGTCGTCCGAGTCTTTTGACTAAAATGAATAATGATATTGTTTTAGATAATGAAAACTTTATTGAATTCAGCAAATTACATGAAGGTGACACAATCGTATGGGAAAATTCTCGGCCTTTGCATAACTAAGATGTAAACAATAAAAAATGATGGTATGTTTGTCCTCAAAACTATTTTTACACGGAATGCGGCGTTGAGCAAATTGAGTCCGGCAAAGAAGGATGATGTGATGGCATGAAACAGAAGTCCAAGGCAAAACTTGGGTCTGTTACATTTGTATTGGTTACACGGTACAGGGAGAAATTTGCCCCATATTACACTGTTCACCATCTCCTCACTTGATTGAACTCAAATGTGTTTGTGTAAGTCCAGGCTTTTATGATCGTTGGCTTATTTCCTACATATTTGACTTATTATCAAACTTCATTCCAAATTACAATATTAAAAAAAAATTACCTATAGAAACATTACATATTTACTTTGGAGTATATTACTATATCTACAAGACAAACATAAATGCTCCCAACCATCCCAGCTTGCGAAGCAATTTATACTAATTTATTTCTTCTTGTACTTCGTTATCTTCATCATAGTTTGCAATGCCTTTGGATAAGACGATGCAGAAAGTGGAGGTTAGATGAGGGTGAGAGAAAATACGTTGGGCACAGAACGTTTTGAGAAGAGGAGGCACCCAGAACGTTGTGAACAGATTGAAGTCTAGGGTCTTCAGTAGAATCTATATATCAGTAAACATGTTCAAATGTCGGATTGTGTCAGGTTCAGCTCAGGTATTTAGATAGGACTCTCGGTGATTATGCAATATGTCTCCTTGTCACATCACTTGCGATGTTATCCCTCTTCTCTGTGCGCTGTATGTGGTGCCAGTGCAATGCACGACTTGCAGTTGCTAAAACACTACCTCCCTCGAAGTTCTTCACTAGTCCATAGATCGATCAGATTTGATTGGATGGAAATTGAAGCTGTATACCCTATAATATATCTTTCTTGACGTGTCTGTATCCTATATCCTATCTTACTATAAAGTTGATACTCACTAACTTTTAAAGTTTAACATGCAAGTGTGCCACATCATTATCATTGCATAAAAGAAGTTTAACAATTTTCATTCACTATGTTGCTTGCTGATTGAGAGGAAGTTCTAGTTCTGCTATATCATTGCATTTTGATTTTGTATGATATATCTGTTGAAAGCAATATCTTGGCAAACGCCTGATTAAAGTAATTGTCTCACTGTAGTCATAGTACAAATGCTGGTTTGTTTGTTCATGGTATGTCGCCATAATGTTGTACTTGTTGATTTCTATCATGCATAACTTGGTTCCTTTCCTCTCCTATACATCTCATCCATTCCAATCATGCATTTTCTGTTTGCCTCCTCTTGTGGCATTGAAAAACAAGCTATCTGCAGATTTCAAGATAGTTCAGGCAACCGTGAGCTTCTTACTGCAGCTTCAATGTAGGCTGGATGTTTCAAAATTCTTAGCATTGCACAATCTTGCATTCATAATGAAAGAGAGCAGATGAGAGACATAAGTTACTGTTTAGGCCCACTTAAAGACTTTTTTTTTGCCATTCATTCAGTTTTACGGAGAAATACCACTGAGCTTTGTCCAGAAGTTTTGAATTATATTAAGAGAAAAAAGTTACATAATATTTACAAAGAAAAGAAGAAAAAGGTAAAAATACCGTAAATTATATCGTCTGCTTAATCAAGATCCTACTCCCTCCGTCCCAAAATATAAGCATTTTTAATTATGAATCTGGACAACCGTGTATCCAGATTTGTAGCCAAAAGTTATTATATTTTGGGACGTAGGTAGGATTAGTTCTCAATGGCAGTCCCAGTATTACTGATTTTGGACCAATGATCTGCAATTTTATTGCATATTTTGTACTGCTGTGAATTTTGTAAGATGATCAACTCCATCTGTCTTCCCTAGTTTTATAGACTGCTACACAGCTTGCTTAGGCTCTGTTTCTTTCAGTTTGGGATTATTATAATTCAGATTATTGGGAGCAAGCTGAAAGAAATAGACAACTTATTAAAGTAGCTTATTATAATCTGGAGCCCAACTTATTATAATCTGATAAGCTCAGGCCCTGTTTGATTCAGCTTAGGATTATTATAATCTAGCTTTATTAGAAGTAAGCTGAAACAAATAAATAGATTATTATAGCAGATTATTATAATCTATAAGCCAGATTATTATAATCTGATAAGCTGCTCTAGAGGAGCTTTTTTCAGATTATTGAGTGGCTAAAGACCCACTACCCCTACATACTTGAGAAAAATTACCCACCTATGCCATCAACCGAACATATAGCTGAGGGCATTATAGACTTTAGCCTTTCAAACCCAATAATCCATGCCTTCAATAATCCAGACAAACAAACAACTCACAGCTTATTCTATGCCAGCTTATTATAATCCAGCTTATAGTAATCTGGCTTAATAATCTAGATTATAATAATCATAAGCTGAAACAAACAGGGCCTCATTTAGGTGAGCTTTTTTCAGATTATTGGGTGAAAAATTACCCACCATGCCACCCCACTCCCTTTTTAGACTCGCAAACCAATAATCTAGGAAAGAAACAACTAACCGCTTATTCTACTACAGATTATAACAATCTAGCTTATAGTAATTTGACTTAATAATCTAGATTATAATAATCCCAAGCTTAAAGAAACAGTGCCTTAATGCCTACTGGTGGCTCTATAATCCCTTCTATATATACCCTCACCTATTATCCATGTGTGTGTGTGAGTCCGGGGCTTTCTGACCGTGAGCTCATTTTCAACATATTTGACATATTACAGAACTTTATTCCGAAATTAAAAATATTTTAAAAGAACTTGCCTCTAGAATTATTAGTGTACTTGAAAAAATGCCCGTACGTTTCAACGGTGAAGTCATGTGGTCTTGCATGACATGGTCCATAGAGCGAATTGACCGTTGATTTCCATAACAGCAGGGCTAATGCCTTTCATCAAAATGGGAAAAAGAACCATGGCTGTTGATGTGAGATTTATGTAGGTACTTATTCTCTTTCAATTGGCCGACGTGAATACGTGACTATTATCGGTGCGATGTACACTCACTACTCACAGTGGACAGCTGGATGGTGGTGGTCGATCCATTAGGCGTTATGCATATTCACAGCCCGGGGTTCCTGTTTTCTCTAGCTGGCACAGAGACAGGCGCATGATAGAGTCTTGTTCTCGCATGAGTCATACACTGCTAGAAAAAGGCTCTTTACTCCCGGTTACAACCCCCTTTAGTCCCGGATTGTAAAATGGGATGCCCAATCCGGGATTAATGATGGGCATCTTTAGTCCCCTTGGAGTTACAAACCGAGACTAGAGTTTTTTTTCTTTTTTTTCTATTGTTAGTTTTTTTCTTGTTTCTCCTGCTTACATCTATTGATTCAGTACCATCACACCAAATCCCCACGGATCATGCACAACAAAATCATCCATAATACAGGCCCATCCACAAATTATTCACAAATCTAAAAAAATTTACAACAACATCTACATATCATCATTCACAAATAAAAAAAAAGAACCCACAGATCCGCCGCCCGAGCGCAGCCTCCCAGCCTCCCGACTTCCGCCGGGCCGCCGCCCAGCTCCATCTCGCCGCCGCCGCCTTCCGCTTGCGTGCGAGGAGAGGGAAGGGAGAGGAGAGACAATGGGGAGGGGAAGGGGAGGAAGGGGGAGGAGAGAAAATGAGTGGGGAGGAGATAAGATCGAGGCTGGGAGAGGAGGCGCGTTGGAGGCTAGGAGAGATAAGATTGAGGCTGGGAGATGAGGAGATGCGCGGCTCGGGCCAGCCGCGATTTTTAAAATTTTGGTCCTGGTTATTATAACTGATCCGGACTATATATGGATCTGGAGTACAGACATGTTTGTGAACCAGGACTAAAAATAATCTTTAGTCCCGGTTGGTCATCTAAGTCCTGTGGTAGTTTTAAACCAGGACAAAAAAGATGTTTAAGTTCAGATTAGAATAGGAACCGGGACTAATGTGGTTTTTGGCCAACCCAGCAAATATGTATTCTCCAGCAGTGATATGAGATGGACAAACTCGTGGCGGCGCGGGAGTGATCCAATCCTATCCCATACCGGTAGCGACGGATGAAACGGACAAGCAGACAACAAACGTTTTGTTTTTTAATAGATAACGAAGATAGTATTCAAATTAAACAAAGTTAAAGATTAGTAGGGAAAAAGTGAAAATTGGTAAAAGCAATACTTTGAATTTCATGTATAACTGCAGACCATCTCTTATATGTCTCCTTATAGTGTGTTGTTTTAGGATAAAATTTGTCGACAAATGTATAGGTGGTCCCATGTGGTAATACTGTTTTTCTAGATGGATGTAGGACCTCCACACGTAGCAAACGGTGGGCCGTGCAACTGGCTTCATGAGCTGTGTCTTGGGCCATGATTGTCGCTGCCACAAACCGAGCCAATTAAATTGGTTAATGGCTCGTTAGTTTTACTCAGAAATCCTGTTCCAACTGCGAAGCGATGGAAGCAGACAAGCAACGCGTGCGAAAACGGGGAATCGGACGAAGCTGATGAAGGAGGCGACGGATGAAATCAGTGGCAACAACGCATTGAATTTTTATAATAGCAGAGATTTACAATACAAACATAAATGCTCCATCTTTCAAAAAAAATGCTCCGCCTTTAAAAAAAAACATAAATGCTCCGAACTATCTTAGCTTGCCCAACAATTTATATAGGATGTGTTTAGTTCCCTTCAAACTTTTAATTTTTTCATCACATCAAATGTTTGGACACATGCATAGAGCATTAAATGTGGACGAAAAAAAACCAATTGCACAGTTTGTATGTAATTTACGAGACGAATCTTTTGAGCCTAATTACACCATGATTTGACAATGTTGTGCTACAACAAACATTTGCTAATGACGGATTAATTAGGCTTAATATATTCGTCTCGCAGTTTACAGGCGGAATCTGTAATTTGTTTTGTTATTAGTCTACGTTTAATACTTCAAATACGTGTCCGTATACTTAAAATAAAGAAATGGAACTAAACACGGCCATACTCATGTGAGTCATTTCTTCTCGTACTTCGTTATCTTCATCCTTGTTTGCAATACTTTTTGAGAACCAAAGATGATGTCGAACATAGAAGATGAGGACGAGAGAAAACATATGGTCCAGGGAAAATTTTGGGAGGAGGCATTGGGAAATTAAAGAAAGAGCTAGCTCCTTTTTCCAGTTCAGTAGTGCTAGGGCAAACATGTTCAAACGCCGGATTAGGTCAGGTTCAGGCCGGGTCCTCAGGGAATTGGGATCACCTGCAGTGGATATAGCTACTGCAGCTTAAGCAGTCCTACATCCATTATTGGATTAGAAAGTGATGTCCGAGATCTTCCTAAATACTGTTCACAAAAGGACTGCGCCAAACTTTTCTCCTGTAGCTGGAACTGTAGCAGTTACTGTTTAAAACTACTGTAGCGCGATTTCAGCCGTTGATTGCCTTAGATGAAAAAGGGTTCCAAGTTCCAACTGCCAAAGTGGCAGTCTGTATTATGACTGCACTGGATCCTTATAAGTCCTTTGGTAGGGCTGTTTGTTCGCGTGTCTACGCTGAAGGCAGGAGCTGCCCTCATCACCTCACCTCAGGTGTAGTCTATTATCTAACCCTTGTGCTACATCCGTAGTTTAGAGGGGTTGCATAATATCTACAAAAGTAGAGATACAAAGATATAAGGGTGTGGCCATATTCTCATTCATCCTTTCATTCACCCGTGTACAAAACCTCTCCTCCAACCCTCTATTTATAGGGCAATACCTTGCCCACTTTTCATATTTAGTGATGGGCCCAATTAGTGGGTAACGGGCCAGGCCTTCATGGCCGACGGTTTCCTAACATAGTCCTCTTCTGTGCACTTGAGATGGCGCCCTGCTTGTTTGGGTCATAATTTGGCTAGTAGTTAGTTCCATTTGAGCAGGCCAAGTTATCTAGCATACTCCCTCCGGTTTCATAAATCTTGACGCTTTGCATAATGACACAGTCTTCAAAATGTATCTTTGACTATGTTTTTCTATTATAATATATACAATAAATTGATAATTTTTTTTACTTTATTATAGTATTTCATAAGACGGATCTATATATGTTGTTCTAGTGCCTTTAAACTAAATAGCTTTAAAGTTATTGATAGTTTAAGTTATAAAAGTTTGACCTCAACCTTGTCCAAAACCTCAAGAATTATAGAATCGGTGGGATTAGCTAATATATCTGATTGAGTGATTGGCTTGAGAGCTCGCTAAATAATCCCTCCGTTTCATATTATAAGTCATTTGACTTTTTTCCTAATCAAACTTTATTAAGGGACTGTTTGGATCAATTTGCTGCGGCAAACTTTTTTTTGCAAAAGTTTTGGTGGCAAAAGATTTGGCGTTGCAATTTTACAAGTTGGTGTTTAGATGCATGGTAAAGACCAACTTGCCTACCTTTCGCTACTAATGTTTAGATCCATTTTGTTAAAAAGTGGTCCAAAACGGTAAAACTTTTGCCATTTTGTAGGATCTAAGCAGGCCCTAAGTTTGATCAAGTTTATAGAAAATTTAGCAATATCTAAAATATCAAATTATTATCATTAAATTTTGCGTTGAATATATTTTTGTCTCTCGGTAGCCATGCGATGGATGGAAGGTTAGCGCATATGATGATATAAGACGAACATAAATTTTGGTAGCTGATCTCTGTTTTTTGTTGAGCAATATTCGGCCAGGAAGTTGCGTCGGATATCAGCGCAGAGGCCGATTGCTATCCCAATGTTTAGGTTTGTACTAGAGGATAGTTTCTACCTGAACAGTTTACTATATTCATGTTCTTTACTTTCCTATTATTTCCTATTTTATCTCATGACTGAGTTCTAGCAACTATATAATTTAGTTAATCTTTGTCGTTTTGCGCTGAAAAACGGCCGTGCTTTTCTATGAAAGCGAGTAGGTCATCCTTAGAAACTGGTCGTTCGTCGTCACGTAAATGCAATATTTATCTTCTTTACTAATTTTCTCGTAAATTAGTCATGTGATTCTACGAAAATGAATTAATCTTGAAATTGGTTCTGCTAGCATATTAATGCTCCCCATTATGCTAGCACGCCGAACAATTTATATACTCATGAGGCTCTTTAATTTCTGCTCATACTTCATGGTCTTCATCATTATATACCATATATTTGGGTGCCCAACACAACGCAGAATGTGGAGCCAGATGAGGAGGGCAAAAACACATGGTTCAGGCAATGTTTTGGGAAGAGGAGGCACCGGGGAAGGAAGAGCTTGCCAGTTCAAATGCCCAAGCCAGTAGATGGGTCAGAGATTCAGGCTAGTGCATTGGGTAGGCATATGTCCATGAGCAAGTCTACGCTCAAGACAGGGAGGATAGTTTAGATAAAAGGAATATTATTTCGACCTTTGCTCAAAGTGCTATAACCAATTATTACAAAAATCACCCAAAAGTATTCACAAAACAACGAGTTCACAACCACACTCTAACCAAACATTAAGCAAAAACACACACTAATGCCAGCCAACACAAGATAAATACAACACAATTATGAGGAGAGTACTCATCACCTCAAGTGTGTCGTGCTCATCTGTGTGCTTGATCGTGGTGCTGCGCATGCCAAGCTGATGCATGTCCTTTGCTACCGCGTGAGGCCTTCACTAGTCTATGGAACCTTAATTTGTTAGTGGTCTCACATTGGTCTCCTTTCCTTTGGCACCTGCAGCATCCCCTTGACTGTGTGTTTAGATATGTAAGTAATATTTTTTAAAGGTCTAGAAATCTGACTCCACTTGTGTGAAAGTTGTGGCAATTGTCATAAACACTATGCAAATCCATTAGTTTTTCGTATTGCACTTGGCTTGTATGTTAATCTCGTTTAATGCATCTTCTTCTAGACATTAATGCATTTGGAAATGGTTTTCTTCTAATCTATGTTGCATATATAAGTATGTCAGCATCGTCATTAGTGTCATGTCATTTTCTTTGACTGCTATTGTCGCTGGCCATTGTCAGGATGTCCCTTTTTTTTCAGGATGTTTCGTACACCTTTCCTCCTAATCTTTGTCTATGCTGCATAAGTTTTTATAGAAGTTTGAAAACAGAAAGTTTTTACGAAAAACGAAAAACTATACAAGCCCATTTTCTTAGAAAATGGAAGAAGCTTTCCTTAAAATAAATGGAAGAAGCTTTCAATGCATACAACTATTTAATTGTAGTCACCAAGAATTAAACCCTAGTGTCATACAGCAATCACTCACTCCACAACCGCAACAAAAGGTACTTCCCCGAGGTTGAGTCTAGCCAATAAAAAAACTAAGCATGCATGTGTTGTTCCTTTACTCTGTGCACGTACAAGGCAAATTTGTTCCTAAAAAGTGTTTTCCAATTCATAATATATTATATGTTTCTTTTCTCCCTTGGCTCCTTATCAATTCTTTAATTTCTTGATCTATAACTAAAGTGGTTACATGCTAACTCATATTAAATGATCTTGTAAAGTATGCAAAGGAAGCACATGACTTTAAATAAGCTTACATTAAATGCTTTGTGGGAACCAAAAGATAATCCCTAGAGTATGTAATTGCATCTGCACAATGGTGGTTCCAAGGGGTGGTCCAAGTGGCCCTTGAACCACCCCAAATGAACCCCCATCACCACAAAGTGTTGAAGGATCTTAGGAGTGAGACAAATCGATGGTAAAACAATACATAATTTCATTGAACACGTTCATTGATGGCTATGCTTCTTGTTAGACTGTATGATATTTCAAAATATTTTAGAATAGGTTTTAAGATATATACTCTTGGTTTCAAGATATAACCAACAAGCTCAAGCAGGTACAAGGATGTGTGGGGATTTTTGCATGATCACAGTGTTGATACCCAAATTTAGCATTATTTTTTATGTCAACCGTGCCTGTTCGACCATACATGCAACCAAACAGCCTAGTTCATGTATTCCCAATCAATGAGAGACAGATCAATTGCATGTAACCAAACATGTTCTAAGGGCAGGTTTTATAGTAGAGATTGCTACTACATCTAATTTCATACATGTCACACACCAGTAAATTAAGAGGTAGCATGTATAATAGGTTATCTCTAGCACACAATCCCAAGTATCTCTATCACATATTTATTAAAATTTGTGTGGAGGCTACGACTACCCATGGCATGAGAGGTAACTATTTCTCTCTCATCCACCTCATCGTTTAGCCCTATGTGATATCTTAGGGCTTGTGCTTGGATACCTACCGTACTTGCTCTAAATAATTCAGGTAAAGCTGAGCGAGAGATTAGTTGTCCAGACATCCCTAGAGCTAGAGTGCAGCTATGACCCAATGGACCACCATGGGCTTTAGGAAGCTGTACCTAACTGGTAGACTCCATAGGTTTTATCTAGGTATACGTTTCCGTGTGGAATATTTAACTATTTACCACTTTTAGATATGACAATTAGCTATTTATCACCTAGATTCATGTGTCATTGATACATGAGTGATAAGTGATTAAACGTCAAACCTAAGAGTAGCAAATACTTCCTCCGTTTTTTAATAGATGACGCCGTTGACTTTTTCTCTCACGTTTGACCATTCGTCTTATTCAAAAATTTTATGCAAATGTATAAGATATAAATCACACTTAAAGCATTATGAGTGATAAAACAACTCATAACAAAATAAATTATAATTACGTAAATTTTTTGAATAAGACGAATGGTCAAACATGTGAGAAAAAGTCAACGGCGTCATCTATTAAAAAACGGAGGTAGTAGTTAAATATCCCTCCACGCGTACTCATAGAAAATGCGTAAATAAAAGGAACCAAAGAAAAGGGGAATCACACATCCATTTCGGAGTTTCTATATAATATAAATGCACATGTTGTGATCACTGAAATGTGTGTGCATAATATTCATAAGAAAACACAAGCGTCTACGGTCCAAAACAACTAATATATGTTCAATTAGTACTCGATCCCCTGTTTTGAGTGGCCAAACATCGGACATAGGAATAGGGATGAAAACGGTACAGAAACTTTTCGGATTCTGGGCCTGTTTTCGAAAACAGAGTGTCTGTCGGAATTTTTTTTGGAAAAGGAAATGAATTCAGAGATATTTTCTCAAAAACGTACTCCCTCTGGGCTGGGTTTACTAGTCGTTTCGGACACAATTTCAAAAACCAAGAAGTCATTAAATAGGGTTCTAATATCCTATTTTGTCCCTATTAAATACGGTTGGATGCAGCATTCAAACAAGCAACTACTACTATCTCAGTTGGTTTAGTGCATTCGTGTTGGTGCGTTGGGGCCTGAGTTTGATTCCTGGTATAGAGACACACCTTTTTTTGTCTTGGCGATTATCCATGGAGTCGGCAACCATGAGCACTTCCTCGCCGGCAGCGTCATCCGTGTTGTCGGCAACCATGAGCACTTCCTCGCCGGTCTCGCCGTCCATGGAGTCGGCGACCACGTGCATGTCCGAGACTACGAGCTCTTCCTCGCCCACCTCGTCCATGGAGTCGCTAGCCATCGAGTCCTCATCGTCACCCTCATACATGATCTGAGGAACCATGGCTTCTTGTTTGCTTTTTGCTCAAAGCCCACATATGTAATCCTGTTCAAGTTCTCTTCTGTGCTTGCATGCATACATGCTGCCATTAAATGAGATGGGAACGAAGCGTTCAAAGAATAATGAGGAGATAATCTGGGAACAATAACACCATCAATGCACAAGGGCAATCTCGCCACATGTGTGAGAAAAATGCTCCAACAACAAATTTTCTCATCCACAACTAACTGAGCTCAAACGACTAATAAACCTTGCCCGGAGGGAGTAATCGAATATGATAATAGCAGTTTCTATCGGAACTCGGAATCGGTCGGAAACTTTTCAAACAATTTCTCGGAATTTCCGGTGTTGCAAAGGCCCATACAATATTTCATAATTCCTCCCCAAGGCCCAGCCCAACCCAACCTATATGCTAATTCCCTAACCCTGGAGAGTAGAGACTGAGTGAGAGTGGAGACATCGAGACATCCAGAAGCCGGGCAGCGGAGTGGCGCATCCATCCACATCTTGCGGCCCCGCCGCCGCCGTCTCGCACCGCCGCGCCCTCACCATCTCACACTGCCCTCACCCTTCGCCGCGCCCTCACCGTCTCGCACCACCACTGTCACACCCTGAAGTTCTTTTCCAAGCCTAAATTGAATTTATAAATCACCTAGAGAAAATATCGGTGTAAAAGCAAGAGAGAAACCCTAATAAATTAATGCAAATAATAATCGGAATTGGCATGTGGAATTTTTGTTGAGTTCTACATGTCGAAATATGCTAACAAGATTTTTAGTGAAATTTTCAGAGCTCTAGAACTAAATTTAACCAATTAAAAATGAGCACAAGCAATATTTAATCCCAGGAAAATTCATTTCCTTCTTTTTTCTCTTTCTTTTTCCCTTTTTTCTTTTTCCAATGGGCCGCCGGCCCATTCTCTTCCTCCCCCCCTCCCCGCTGGGCCGGCCGAAGGCCACGGTCCAGTTGAGCCCGCACCGCTCCTCTCTCTCGGGGCGCCTACAGGTGGGGCCCACCTGTCGGGCCCGTCCCCTTCTCCATGCAGGCGCCGCGCGGCCCTGCAAACCGCTCGCCGCGCCCATCCCGCTCGCTCGCGTCTGTTCCTGGGCACTTCGCCCACGTCGCCCTCGGCAGCAGCCGCGTTCCACGCGCCCACTTCCCCTCTCTCCCGCCGCGCCCGCGCTCGGACGGCAAGGTTCGATTTCGGGAATCCCGCCTCTCTCTCCTCTCCCACTCCCCCACGCGGGACCAGCGGATTTCCCGGCCTCTAACCGGGCCACGTCCGAGCTCCCTCTCCCCATTAACATCCCCACTCTCCCCCTCTCTCTTTTTCCCCATTTCGGCCAAGCTTCTCCCGTCCCTCTAATCCGCCCTAGCGCCGTCGCCCTCCTCACCGTCCACCAAAGCAGAAGACGCTCCGGGTCGCCAGCTTACCGCTTAGCCGGCCGTGGCCAGAGCCGCGTCGTCGCGCGCCGTCGCTTTCGCCGGTCGAGCGGGCACCCCATACCACCCCTCTCGTCCGTCGGGATCTGCAGGGCCCTGGAACCCACTACCGCGCCGTCGCCGTGGAGATATATTAACCATTTGCTGCACATTTAGAATGTGCAAATTAACTTTTTTGCCCTATGACCCACATGTCTAGACACATATAGACCCACATGTCATTGAGATAGAGGTGGCAAATAGTTAAAAAGGCACCGCAGGCACGAATGGAGTCGAACCACCAATGGCCTGCCAACGCCTTGGCCCGGCATCCTTGGCCGCCTTCCACTCTCCTCTCCCTCTCTAACTCCTTTCATCGTGGGTTTCCGCTGGTTGGTTACCGGAGATCGTCCCGCCGTCCGAGCCACCCTGTAATATTAGTAGGAATTAAGGATCTTGTGATTGGCCCTCCGTCCGCATCGCCGTCGTCTGGCTTGCGTCGGTGAGGCACCTCCCCTCCTCTTTCTCTCTCTCTCCCGCGCCGTCTAGTCGCCGCGCCGACCTGCCTAGGCCGCTTGAAGCCGCCGCGCTAAAGCGTCGCTGCGCTGTCGCATTACCGGGTCGCGGCTCGCCGTCGGACCCGGGCCGGCCTGCCGGCGCGGCGCGCGCGGTAGCGCCGGTGATTATATTATTCGTTTATTGTTATTTTTGATTTATATTTTTCTGTGCGCCAATAAGCCACCGAGGAGCCAAGCTCGAAGCCGCCCAGTGCGCTCGGCCGCAAGTGCTCCCCACCGCCGTCCAATCTACCCTCGGTAGATCGGGGCGTCGGCTTCGGAGCCGCTCCCGGCGTGGCGTGCCAGTGGCAGCTTGCGGTGAGCGCCACGTCTGGCACCTTGTCAGCGCCACCGTGGTGCGCCGCCCTTCCGGTACCATGGACATCGGTCCAGCGACCGTGACCACTCCGCGCATGCTGATGTAGGCCCGCCTGTCGGCGCCGGCCTCTTCTCGATCACCCCTGGATTTTATTTATTGCGCAATAATTTCAATAAGAATTTTTGTTCTATAAGTAAAACAACAGTGAATCTCTAAAATTCAATACTAATCACCCGATGCTCCGTTTAAGCCCATTCAAGTCTCAGTAAATCAAGAAAAATGTGTAGATCCATTAAAATGGTTTTGTGTTCTCTGTTCAGTGTCTTATAGCCTGTTATTGTTGGCCTTGTATTGTCTAGATTCCGGCTCTCCGACGCTCCGGTGTAACTTTCAAATAGAGTCGCGAGGTTCCTGCCAGCAGCAGAGCAAGGCAAGTCATGCTTGTCACTTGACATGTTGATCTATATGCAATATGTCCTATGTTTTCTTTAAATACTGCATTGTTTTGATAATAACATGGGATGTTTACCTATGTTAAAGCCATGCTATTTTGTGTTACCATGTCCTTTGTTAGCTTGGTATTAACATGATAAGACTTTGGACTGGGATTGCTTAGCCATGCTTAGTTCAACTAGCACACAATGGGGACTACATAAATCATACTAGCATCTAGGGTAATGATGTTGGATTAGTCACCGCTCTGGTGTGGTTAATTAAAATATATTAAACGGTGGGCTGTGGGTGCATGGTTTTGTGAGTCGCGCCCATGGCAATAAGGACCGGTCGCGGAAACCTGGAAGAATTCCTCGTATCTTACCACAAGCCAGCGTGGGCAAGGGCTGGGCTTGTAGTGTAGCTTTCTCTAGGACGCATCCAGGCAAGGGTGGGCGTGAATGGAGTTTGGATGGGCCTGCGAGGCCTATGCGGCTTCCGGATTCACCTAGGCACGAGAGGGACTGCCCCTGCCTTGCGAGAGTGGGTGGTAAACCTGAGGGTGGTGTGCTTGGTTAGAGGGGGTTATGCGAAGGGTCCTGTCACGCCTCTTCCGGTATGTCGTGGTGGCATGTCGGCGCACGGAAACGTGTCGTGGGGCTGTGTCTTGTGGGTAAGTTGTAACCTCTCTGATCAGAGTAAAACTATTCGAATAAGCGTGCCCGCGGTTATGGGCGGTCAACCAGAATTCACCGTGATTAGACTCACCTAGTGTTAGGTTAATGAATTGGAACCTGAGTAGTTCAGGTGATGGTTAGGGCCTGTTGTCAACGTGGTGTAGCCGTTGACAGGGATGTTAATAAATTGATTATTACTATAATGGCTTTTACTTCTTCCAATTTCTGTTTTTATAAATGCTCGCTTTAATGCAAAAGAACCACTCTAGCTATGCTTTGATAATTCCCCTGCATCATACCCCCCATTCCGGTATGACTTGCTGAGTACAGTGGATAGTACTCAGCCTTGCTCTATTTTCCCCCAATCCCAGAGCTCGAGTATGTGTCCGATGGCGGGTTCTCTGAGGAGTAGGCTTCGTCCGTGCCGTTGAGGATGCCTGTGGAGTGGTGTTCCCGCTGCGGTCCAAGTCAAGGCTTAGCTCCAGTTATCTTTTAATTTTCCGCTGCATTTATGTAAGATTTTTATGATGTTTGTAAGACGTGGATCTGTATGTCAACTTTGTCGTTTGTGCACCCCGGCCGGTTCTGGACGGGGGTTTTAATGCACATTCATCTTGGAATTCTATTCGGGAATTTCTGGGCGTGACAAGTTGGTATCAGAGCCGACCTTGACCGTAGGACAAGCCAAATGGAAACCTAAGAGCCCTCTGAATCCCTTTTCATTGCATATGTTCTTTGCAAATTGGATTTGTTCCAGGAAAATTAGGGTTTGTTCCTGTGGTTCTAGGGAAAAATCTTGGTCGCTTGTTTAAGTGGGATTTGTCAAATTAGGTCAGTCTAGGGTTTTAGTAAAATTATTTGGGATTTATTTGACAGTTAGTCAGGATTTAATGGGAGAAATGCATTAGGTCCTAACTAGGGGAGATGGGTTGCAAGGTATTTATGCTCTTATTATTATTAGTATGTATCTAATTTCTCATTATTTTATCGCTATGTAAGTCCGTCTTATTTATTCGTTCTCATGCAAAAATGATCTATGCCCAAAATTCTGCTCTCATTGGTTCCTTTTAATTGAGTCTTTTACTGCTTTATTTAAATTGGATTTGAGCATGCATTGATCCTACCCCCTTGTCTTCTCTAGATGGCCGACCACCCGCCCAACCACCGCGGAGAAGGCATGGATGATTTTGTGGCAGAGTTGGCTCGCATGACCCTGGTGGTGGGCTACCCCAACGCGCTGGAGTACTCGACTGTTCCACCGCTCAATGGCGAGCTTCCCCACCGTGTTCGTCTGGAGGTTCATGGCTATGTGGGCACCTGCCTCGCTAACATGGTGGTTGAGGCATCTGGAGGCACCGCAGATCACGCCTGTCAGGAGGCAGCATATCTGATGATGGCCAGGCTTCGCGATCGCCACAACTACATCTTCTGCAACACGGCGTACTGTTTCCACCCTCGCCGAGCAAGTGGCGACGACATCAACACCTTCCGCCCGACAGCCGGCGAGAACGACACCACCTTCGGCCACATGTGCGCCGTGATGAGGGGAATGGATAGGATGCACTCTGACCTGCACAAGGCATCCAAGGCCTTGAATGATGGGAAGCTTGTGAGGATCATAGCCTTGAAGGATGAGATAGCACGCCTAAAGAAGGAGAACGCTCAGCTGAAGGGTCTCCCTGCTCCAGGAGGAGTCCGGATCCGCACCACACCTCGCAAGTCGACGACTGCTCCCGTGCGCATTTAGCTTGCGCCCAGGTACCCACCACCTCCCGCAGCACCTCCCGCAGCTCCTCCAGCACCTCCCGTAGTTTCCACAGCACCCGCAGCTCCAGCTCCAGTCCCGGCTCCCGTTCCAGTGTTAGCTCCGGTGTCCGCTCTCTCCTTTGCTCCAGCGTCAGCCGCCAGGGGTCCAGCCAGTGGCAACGGAGGTTGGTTGCCTGCTACTCCCAGTGGCAACCGCGACCACAGCAGCAGCTACAGTTCCAGTGGCTCAGAGCCGGGCAGCGGCGAGACGTATCTGCCAGACTCCAGGAGCTGCTCAGAGGGACCTGGCGACGAGCAGGAGGACGCCTTCGACTCCACCGACCGCAGGAGCCGTTCCGAGCATTAGGCTCATTTTCCCTTAGTTTATCGACTGCTTAGTAATTGCCTGTTAGTTTGTGTGTCTAGGTTTGTTCGCTTGTGGGTCAGTCGACGGTCGACATCATGTGCCTATGATGTGGCTGTCTTAATAAGGATTTGTTTGCTGTTTTAAGTGTTTTAATTCAGATCAGAACAATTGCAGTTTAAATTCCTATATAATAAAGCTTAGTTCCTGAGCATCTGTTTTTCTTCTTTTCCACCCCCTCCGTCTGCTCTTCCTTCAGATGGTCAACACCAGGAATGGCAGCCGCGCAGCAGGTGAGGGCAGCAACGGCGAAGAACGCTCGCCGTGCACCGGGCACGACAGCGATAGCTCGTGAATGATTTTGTCCAGAGATAGCACACTTCCACCACCTACCACTTTCTTCGTTTCCATTCATCTCGTTTTGCTTTTCCTGAAGTAAGCAGCAGGACAATAGCATGCTTATACAGGAGCCGGCTAATAACCACATATCGAGGAAGAAAAGAGAAGAGAGAGAGAAGATAAGCGGCTAACAATTTGTGTAGCCAGGCTGCAACACTGACTCCACGAACGCTTATGATGTGATGATTTGGCGTGGTCAGCGCCGACTTACCGGCCTCGTATAATGTATCTATTTTGACTCTCGCTGCCCATCATTTTTTAAGTTTAAAAATTAGTTTCGCGAGTACTGGGCTCTCTGTATTTTCAGATGTAGCGTATAGATGATTATGAGCGTATTGGCTACTAAGGCATTCTATTAAACTTGCTCTATACAGGTAAGTTGTTCACGTGGACAAACACTTAATGGAATTACAGGCACGAATCAGAACAAAATTAGCGGGTCTCGTACATATTAATTAATCTTTCGGTATTTTAACACTAATGAAGACGACTGGATTTTTGATTATATCTTATCAACCGTTTTACTCCATCCTTATAGTCTTATCAAATCACTATATTCCATAATTTGTTTTGTAGGACGTACGAGGTGTCCAAAAAGTATATATATAACTAAATAGTATATAATCATTTGTTGCAAAGTTACATTTTTTATAATATTCCTAATATATTTTAAGACTAATACATTTTTGTTTTAGTTTTACTATCTTCAATAAACTAATAATTAAGAGTTTTGTAATTATAAAGTTTTAATATTTAATATAAACTTGTCTAAAATCTAATAAAAATTAATGAAATCGAGGGATCCTACTACGCTCGATTTTTCTGCCCAAGTTATGTCCAGCGTACGTTAGCCTTCTGCTTGGCAATTGTTTATGGATCTCAACAGCAATGCACACCGCTTGTTCGCCCCTCCACCGTCGCTCCACTCGTGGGCGGCACAACGGAGTATCATCTCGATTCCCAGGCCTTGTCTCGTGAGAATCCTCGCCGGTTTCCGCTTCGACATCTACTTTAGTACCGGCTGGCGGCCACTCGTAACGGCCCTAAGTAATACTGGGTAGCTTGTTCAGAGAAGAATACAATCTTAAGAAATAACTTTGAGCAACTATTTTTTATTGATACATATATAGGAAAACTATCACCAAATATATATTCGCATTGATGAAGCATAAGTCTTGTCGTAAATTTTACAACTACATATAGCTCTGCAGCAATTATCACAAAACTACATATTAAAGTTGATGTAATCACAAACTGACATTTCAACAATAATTTATTCCAAAAGTACAAATTTAAGTGCAGTATTGGGCAAAACTAAATTTTTAGTACAAACGTATCGACAAACTATATAGTTGTTATAGTTTGAACTCATATTTAAGTTTAAAGCGTCTAAGTTTTTTGTAATGATTGACACTAAACATTGTATGTTTTGTGTGAAAGTGGCTGTTCCATAAATCTATAGTGTGTTGCGATACTGGCCACGCTTAAATTTGATAGTTCTCTTTGAGAAATTTAGTATTAAATCCCATAGTTTTTGTGGCATATTATCCCTTAAATCTGCATTTTTGTGATAATTTAAGATCAAGTATATTATTTAGTTTTTGTGATAATTTAACTCTAAAGCGTGTGTTTAAGACTAGCTCTATAACATATTGACTTGTCGTTTTAGTGATTGATTTGATCTAAATCTGAGTTTTCGTGATAATCTGTTACTTATATATATAATAAGTTTTGGGCAAACCTACTGCTATCCCTTAGTAATTGCTAATAGGTTGCTAAAAGAAATCTTATGTGTTAAATCTTTAGTTTGGGTGTGGGTGTGTAGCACTCGTTCGTGATAATGTTGAAAATCATAAGTTTGGTATCTACTTTTAAAACTACTTGTATAGGGCAAATATTTTAAAATTATTTACTAGTTAAATATTTTAAAGTTTGATTTTGAGAGGAATGAGCGAAGAGTATCTAACTCTAGGTCCGCAGAGGGTATTCTTTGGTCGTAACTAGCCGTGTTGGGTTCCTCTCTTTGCCACTGCCCGACCGTGGTTCTCTTGGCTATCAGGACATTTCTCACAAATCAACCCATGTTAATCATTTTATCTCATGTAAAAGTATCTACGGTTTTATTCTGTGAGTGTGCGCAACATAGGGCACAGTACCTACTAATCGATACCAGGATTGGTTGGAATTAGGTGACAATAGGTTCCTGTACTGACATTTCTATGAATTCTATAGCAGTCTGATCAGGTGAATGATGGATGGATCCATCAGATTAATTAAGTGCCACCGTACGGGTGCTACTTCAGTGGAGCGCGAGTCCCTCGATGCCATTGCCTACTGGGCATCTGTAATATTCGCTGCTAGTCCACTGCGTAACTGCTGTGGGTAAGTTAGCGCCTAGTTCGGTCGCACTCCTGCGGTTTGTAATTTCGGCCTATTCTCTAACTAGTACATCCTTTGGTAAGTTCATTAGAGGCTAGCATTTGACATTATACTGTTGTAGTCTTGTGATAATATTCAGCTGTGGTAATAAGGTATGGGGTAGTTTTATAATTCGAGGTCCCGTGTTTAATTCCAATCACGCTACAATATTCTTATTCTTAGAAAAGTAATGTAATTTGGAAGATATCTCTTTCTCCAAATTCTTTGTTTTAGCATTCTGAAAGTTGCTCCTAATACGTGCTAACTTTCTCATTATCATGGTATGGCTTTTCCCAACTCTAAATGATATTTATTAAAGAAAACTCATACAGGAAAGTTTGTCTTTAAAAGCTAAATAAATCATTTTTTGTTCGATAATAATTCAATACTTAAGCTAATAATACACTAATCTATTTTATTGTGTTTTTTGTTGGTGTCATAGAGTAACTCAGCCAACAACTAGTGTCAATAGATGGTTCTCCACAGAAATGGACATACCGTCAAGATGTCATGGTTTTCTTTCAGAGAATTTTTTAGAACAGTTTTGTTCGAAGGGCCTGATAAGTATTGGCAACTTGGCGTACGTGTGCTGCTTCTTCGTCCAGTAAAAAATAAAATCTGAACATAGCACTTCAGGATGTATATGGATATCTTAAGAATAGTGTCACATTTCAGTGCTGACGTTGGTTGGGTTCGACTTGAAAGAGTAGGCAAGCCTTAAATAAAAAGTATATCGTTGTCACGCGGACACATTTCAATTTTAGGAAAGCATATTTTGTATACAGCTTGCAGCAGTGTATTATACAGATAGCTGATATACTCCCTCCGCGTGCCCAAAAGAAGAGCAAATTTCACTGGTGGGTTTGGGTGTCCAACTTTGAACTGTCCGTTATACTGAATTGTTTTTATAATTCATATGTTTTATGTTGTTAGATGATAAAACCATGATTAATACTTTTGCGTGACTTGTCTTTTTATTTTTTTTTCAACATAATTTTTTCAAATAATTACGGATGATCAAGTATGACGGCAGAAACCAACTGCGTTTGTCGTTTTTTTTGTTTTGTGTGACAGATTGGGAAGTAACAGCCAGTCGGCATCCAGCATATTATAGGATTTGGGCAAGAACGGCACGAACACGTGACAGCTCGAGCAACAAACGTGTCTCATGTTGGGGATAAATATATTTAACCAACAAAGAAATTCTGGGCGATGTCAACACAGAAGTATGACAAAATAGCTGAGAGCTTTTTAGACAGTTGTCGAGTTCATAGCAATGGGATCTCGAAGCACTTCTTTTTTCATTACATTTAGGCTGCAGATCTTGCTCGCAACAGTCCTCTCCTCCGCGTTTGACCTATCGATCGCCGTCTCTAACTGAAATGCTTGAACTGAGGTCCGTGTACAACAATCCTTAACCGCGGCTCTGTTTATGGGCGACGTTTTCGATGAAATCCAGGAGCGACGATACCGAAACATCAATATTCGTCACATATTTCCTGGCCTACTTGGAATCCACCTCCAGTTGCTTCGGGCGCGATACTTTTACGGACCCTCTGCCATCCATGTGGCACTTGCATTTCGATCCACTTAAGAACGAAAGCAAATGCACAGTAGATATGAAATCGGTCTTTCCCATCTCTCCCCGAGCCTCCTGGCTCTGCCTTGAAGCGTCCTTAACCTAGTCCATATATAATCTCTTTGGGAATGCCATACCGTTCCGCTTGTGTCGCAGTCGGCGAGAAGTCGCCCAGGGATGGGTATCAACAACCGAGAAAGGAAGAACCAAAGGAGAACAGGCAACTAGACTATGGCTTTTGAAAAAAAGGGCTGCAATTGGCATTCGCCATGTCAATAAAGTTTCAAGTGTGTACCTCGTACTGAAAAAGCAAATGATGACAGATACGGGACGACATAATTCGCTTCAACCGATGGAGCCTCTCTTCAAAATAATCTTCGGCGTCAGTCTTGTCATGCCTTGACTACCCTGGACCATCTCGAACCACTCACGATCGTTGGATTTAGAAGCCAAGGCGCCCACCTGCCACCGCTTTGGAAGAGCGGAATTTCAGGTACATTGGTCGATGAAAGTGAACATCTATCTATTCTTACGCCAACTTACTCTAGCTTACTTTGCGGAAGCGCCCGATTGAAATGATCCTCACAGTTGGGTTCTTAATTTTACCTATGTGTTCCCGGAGCTGATCTTCATTCAGTAGTTTCTTTTTTAACCAGCCTCACTCTGTCCGATACGCTATTATAAGTGCGAACAGACACTATCACTACGTAGTGTACCTGTGCATTGCAGTGAGTCGTGCGTAGGAAAGCTGACTTCGGTTCACGCCAGTTCAGGCCAACTCCTCGCTTTACGTTAGCGGACTTACAGGGTCGGGGCCGGCTGGCTCCACGCTCTTCTTTCTTGTGGGGCGATGCCGGGGAATGTGTCGAGGGTGGTCAATACACGAACAGAACAGACACCGACCTCGAGACTGCGGGAGGCGCGCTTTCGCACCCCTAGAGACTCATCTTAAAGAAAGAGGTATGGTTAGACCAGATATTGGGGGAGATAGAGGATCCTATTACGCGTTCAATGGCTTGTTGTTCTTCTTCGCATCCATTATTTTGGCACAACAAGTTTTTTTTGGTTCTTCTAAAATAGACAGTTTGAAAAGTTTCAATTGTACAAAATGGAAAATTGTCATGGGCATGATTCTGAAAGTGCCTCCGCCTTCCGTATGATACATAAAGAGGGGGTGGACGATTCTTAGTATATTTTATCATATACTCAAAAAACTCGTTAGTTCGTAAGTAAGTAAAGAGATAACGATTGATGATTGGTTATACGAGCTTCCTTCCAAGCATCAAAGCCAAGAAAAGAGCAAAGAGCAATTCAAGCATATGAACTGACAATCTTATGTAGGATCCTCTAAGCCGCTGATACAGATAATCTTTTAACTGAAATTCTGGGACCGAAGGCACATGCGATTGACTATATTGCCAGGGAGCCAGATGTGAACTCCGAATGGCGCTTATTGGACTGGGGATCGAAATTCGTTCGTCAACGCCAGTGCTGGCTCTGAATAACCAGCCCAGCAAAAGACGAGAGCTTGCGCCTTTGAAGCGCCATGTAGCGTAGGCGCGAGTCCGTCTGTCGTATGGTTGGATCCGAGGGCTGTAAGTAAGATAGTATGTAGACTGTAAGCAGATAGTATGTCTATCGTAAGGGCGAGACTAGTAATCGGTCCATATAGGGGAGGATGCGAGCTTGTTGATATAGCGTTTGGGAAGCGTCACCCGATTCTCGATTTGTCGGTGGTACGTTAAAGAGACAATGGAGGCAGGTTTCGCACTCTATCGACTCTATGCATCTTTAAATTAGAAGAACTGCAGATTAAGCACTCCTGTCCATAGATGTGATTGAATACTATTCACGTACGTACTATGTACTCTTTTAGATTTTATTATTTTTAACGATCGAACATAACCACACGAAGATTCACTAATAGTGTAGGGAAAAAAATATACAACTAATTTTTAATAAATCTAACTTAAAAATTTTATCTTCTTGTGGTTAAATAGCTCGACACATACGTGTACTCACTAATTTCTTTCTAGGCTAGGGTGAAAATGGTTGGAATTGTAGATGTCTTCCTAAAAACGATGCTCGGTGATCAATAAGTAATTGAATTATATTTATTTAATTAAATTGGTTGGTGTTGTTATTCAAACTATGTTAAAAATTAGAAAATCCAAATTTTATATTCTGCTAAAAATAGAAAACGGTCATATTTAAATTTACGAAAACGACGATTGGTCAGTCGGGAATTTTCTACCATTTTATCGTTAGCCCGTTGAAAGGTGATTACATGCAATATAAAGTCTTGTGAAATAAATGTCCATACAAGGAGCGTGCATTCAGCCCATCTTTTGATCTTTGAGGATCTATCCTTGACACTCGCCAAATTAAGAGGGGTCCATGCTAAATTAATAGGTTTAGTTTTACTCAATTCTTTGCTAAAAGTATTTGGATAATATGATCAACCTTAAACATCCATTGATTAATTATACTATAAGTATTTTTTCATGGACGTTGGGGGGATCATTCGCATGATCCGTCCTGACCTCCATGTAGCTTCGCCACACGTTTTTAACCCAGAAATCCCCCCTCGCATAATCATTGTTTTTCTTCTATTCGCTTCGCACCAAGAAGGTATGCCCCATTCCCTGTAGGACGAAGACGAAGTGCCATCTTCATATAGGGACTTGCACGAATGCCATTTTTCCTTTTTGATTTATCTGGTTCTGCTTTTTGGTCCATCTAAATTGCTGTTTGCATATGCGTTGACAATAGAGCTACTTTCTACGCATTATATAGAGTTTCCGTAATTAACCTGTCTGTTTGCATCACGCGTATAGTTTCTTTCAGTTTTACTTTATCTGTAACCCAAGTCACTAATTCTCTCTAGTTTTTGCTCAAAGAAGTTAATTACTAGTTCAAAAAAAAGAAGTTATTACTAGTTGAAATTCAATCGATAAAAGATCAGTCGATGATTTAAGATATTCTACTTTTTTTTGTTTGACTGAACAAGGCTTACGTACAGTTTTATAAGTTGAACAGACAAACAACGGTTAATACATAATCTGATCACCATAGACAGAAATATTTGTATTTTTAAAGTATAAACCAGGTTTTCTCATTATTTAAGTATCGAGCCGTAATTTTGTTAATTCTGCAGCTAATTCGTCCTGTAAATTCCTATAAATGCTACCTATAAATTCTTTAAAATAACGACTTGAATAAATTCCAGTAGTCTAAAACAAAGATTTTACGCAGGAACATGTTTTCACGGTTCTCATTTCGTGATTTTTTTTTGGTCGATCATTGGGAGGCATCAAGAGGCCTATATGCACTTTATTAACTCCCTTCAGGAAGATATACATTTTCGTAAATGTATTAATTACTTGCTATAAAAAAAGTAGTCATGGATACTTCACTTTCATTACCTACAAAATTGTGAGTTCATTAAGAAATATTTAGAATATCCTCGATTTATTGCGTAGGTTGCCATGAGCCCTGGCTGGTTTGATCATGCCGGGCAAAAAAGAAAAAAAAAAGCATCATAATGAGCATCAAAGCGAATCTGTTAATGCGAATTAGCACCACCTCAAAGATATTTGCAGCGAGAATGGAGATATATCGCAACAATACTTAAAATCAAGGAACACAAGCACTACCAATGACCAGCGCAAGCGTGGACAAGAGGAAGAATAGTTTTGGAAAAGCTTTGTGCTTTCCTCTAATAAAGAAAAAATTAATAGGAAAAGGCTTCGTGTTTGTAGCTACAGTCTCAGCGTTTGTTTTTAATTCTTCTTTCCCCATTTCTTCTCTTGATCAAATGATCCTATGATCATAATCCCCTTGTTTCCTCCTGGCTGTCCGCTCTAATGGTGGTTGAGAATTGGCGCCTTCCTGGCAATGCATCAAGTGCAGAATCTTCAAACGCAATGATCAAAGCAAAGAGGGGGGATTTTGCCCTTTAATTAATGCCCATTAAATTTACTAATAAAGTTGGAGACTAGAATCGAAAAATGAATCATATTTTATTGCCGTCTTCGCTCAACCAATAAATGCTTGGCTAAACTTGCAGCCACCTTCTCTTCTTCTCCTCTCTCCCTACACCTTCACACTCCTCTCGCTGTTCTGTCTCTTCTCCTAAGCGGCTGCTGCTTTGCTGCAGCTGGCGATTTTATTTATGCCACCTCCATTCTAGTAACTGCGAGCATTAATTACTGCATGTTCTCCCCCGCAGTGCATGTTTCTTGAGTTTCCTTTCGTTTTTAATCCATTTTGCAAGCAATCTCTTCGTCAGCAGCCAGAGCTGATTTGCTGGAGATTTATACTAAGTAGGCGCTTCAGCTTTACTCTCTCCCCTTTCTGCTGCTTGCTGCTGCTGCTGCTTCTCCTTTCCCTCTCGACTTCTTTTCTCAAGTGGCAAGCTGGTGGGAGGGTAGCTTCTGGCCCAAGCAAAGCGCCGGGTTCTTGCTTCTGCTCGCTTTTTTCGTGGTAAATTCTGTGTGCAAGGTATGGGGTTACAAAAGGAAGGGACAGCTGCCACTAAGGGGGGAGGAGGAGGAGGGGAGGTAGGGAGGAGTTCTTGCGTTGGATTCCGTCTTCGCAATGAGGCCGACGCGAGCTGATGCGACGCGTGTTCCAGCTCACACCGACCCGGACCAAGGTGAGTGAGCGGAGGCCGAGCTTAGATCTGCCCTGATCGGTGAATTTTTGATCTGTTTCTTTTACATCTTTTTGGGGTTTTTTTGGTTCTGATGGCGTTGGAAAGACATAGTTGGTGAATGAGGAAGTTGGTTGCTTGTTGATGAACTGTCTTTGCAATTTTGTTGGGCCATTAAACCAACGTTTTGAGAGTTGTTTTTTTTGGTTGGCTGATTGCAATTTGTGTGTAGCCAATGTTTGTTCTTCGTCTGTTGAGATGGGGGTGTCTTTGTGACTTAATTTTAGTACGAGATCTGGTAAATCCTAGTGTGATGGCGTATGAACGGAGGCTGGATTGATGCTCAAGATAGCTTAACTTGATCGGTCATAGGAAGCCCTTCTTGCTGAACTGATCCTGAGCATAATCGCTTGTCCAGTACGTCACCATCCGCAAGATGTCTGATGGACGTTTCATTTTGTTACCTTTGCAGGTTCGATTTGGGTGGTGAATTAGTGAATGGCCGGGAAGAAAGATAGCCTCTGGCCTGCTAGACACCCTGTTCCTCGCACACCTGAAGGTCGCGCCAGGATAAGATTGCAGAAGGAGGATACTCAATTACGGCTTGAGCGCAGCTCAGTGGGTCGGGCGCATGGTTTACAAGAGGCACCCGTGGGAGGTTGGTGCTTTGGTTATCGGACAATAACCTGTGGCAGTTTGGGCTTTCTCAATCGGTTATTCACATGTTAATTCTGCAGATTCCGTGCGCATTCGTGAGTACTCCGGAGTGCTTGAAGCGGGTGACGACGATAGAAATCCGAGATCTTGCAGCTCGAGGACGCCATCTCTATTAGAAGCAATCGATAATCTTGGGCTAAGATCTGTAAGTCGACGAATTGTCGTTTACTGAGTTGATTCTTGTTATTTGGCAGAAGGGTGACGCATTCTTGTTTGCTATCTGGAAGGTAACGAAGATCATGGAGGAAAATTGACTGAAAGCAACGAAGGTATAGGCGATTATTGTTGTTATTTATCAATGACCTGCATTTGAATGGTGCTTCTTGTGTCCTCTGGGGAACGCATACATCGTAAAGCTTTCCATTGGGCCACACACACACACATCCAAAAAAAAAAGAAGAGGAAGCTGCATCCGATCTGACTGTTTTAGAATTTAGAAATGTAGTCATTATGGAGTTTTGATGTGACATCAGAACCTATTCTTGAAGCTTAGGTAGAAAAAAAAAAAAAAAAGAAAAAAAAAAATAAAAACATACAGCCCTATGTTGTAGGTATGTATGAAGTGCCAATTAATATATTCTGATTAAGGGGGGCAAGGCAATTTGCTCTCTATATTTTGTACTACAGATCAAACTGTTCTCTTACTTTATACTTTTAAAATTTTTGACGACAATTTTAAAAGATGGAGTTCTAAACAATTACCATCGATTTATTGATTAGGTCATCATCTTGACTAGCAGACAATTATAGAAGTATTGGTGTCCTATCTGTTCTGAAAGCCCTGATGAACAGATTGAACAGGATTACCGATTGAGTTTTTTATTTTCCCCAATTTCAGTTACCTGCTTTAATAAGTAGCTTTTGTATGCCTATTTATTTAATTGTATAAACATAACCTGAATATATCTATAGCCACTAATCAGGTACGGCGAGCGAATCACTAGTCCCTGATGCAGATAAGGCTATTGTTATAGCTTACCAGGTCTGATTATATATTTGTATGTGCATCCTTGTTTCCTTCGCGTAATGTATCATGAACTAGCCATGACCCCACTGGCATTTTCAATTGATGACAGCCTGGATCACAGCCTACACCAGCAAGTTGCTGATGAGACTAACAATCACATGAAAGATATTACAAAGTATATTGGCTACTACAATGAATATTTTTGTTTTGATTTTTTAAACTTTCCTATTCCGGGATAACAAAACTATATATAATTTTATATCCGCTGGAAAGGTAGTCTGTGTTTTTAACAAATCACAGCAATAGAGTTGGAAATAAAAAGAAGAGAATGTGGTATTCATTTCTTTATTGTTGTTTTTGATTTTTATTCAAGCTTACTACATAATGCTCTAAGATCACATTCAGTTTCTTTTGATACTTACCCTGTCCTAACATGGGGAAGCTGTTACAGATACATTCTCTTATGAAGTCAACTTACAGAGTCCAAACTGCTGAGAGTGCTTGAAACGAAAAAAAATTCTTAAGGAAAGGCAATGGGGGCTATTGGCCTTTTGCACGTGCGTGGGCAGCTGGTTTGACATCGATAATCTTGGGTTACTTTGAATTGCGTTTGCAGAGCGCTTTGGTGCTTTCACGTTTGGATGTAGTAGTCTTCGTCATTAGTTGTTTTTTTTATAAGCTGGAATATCTTAATGCCTTGGCCCTTTTGGTGCTTTAACATATACTTATTGATGCTGTTTTAATCTTCAAAATGACATCTTTTTTTTGTCTATTCAATTGTGTGTTGTAAAGTCAAGAACAATGTTGATGCTTTTTTGATGCATGGCACACGCACAGTAGCACATAATCTAGACATTACTCTTTCCATACGCAGAAAATATTGTATTCCACTGTTCCCGTCCAAATTTGTATTGCCTCCCTAAAGTTAACCTGGCACGTAATTTGTGGTAGATGTAGTAATGCTTCATTATTATAAAAATAGTGAGAAAGGAAAAGAGGCCCCAAAAAGAGAGAGAATAGCGGGAGAGCTAAAACAATCGTTTAACGGATTTTCATCATTCACTGTATAAATCTACTATGACTGTATTTCATCAATCAAAGCTTTCATGGACATGATCGAGTACGGAGTAGTCAGGGGCAGTAGGGGACTGGGGTTGGTTGGGTTGGGACAGGGCCCTTTACTTTTTCTCGCATCTCTTCACCCTTTTCTTTTTTTATATTTTTTACTTCTCTCTCTGTCCTGCTCTCAGCCAACTTCTTCCTATTGATAATTGGTCAATCTGCGTTACTCAGTTCAAGATAGTGCATAGATGCTCACCTGGTGTTGGTCCTTGGTACCTTTTTATTTCAGGTTATATAAAAATTTAGTTGTTTAACGTAAGGCTACATATTTTTGTTATGAAGACATTCTTCCCATGCTATAACTTTCAGTGTTATAAATGTGACTAGGAGGGCTGTGCGCAGTTCATCGAACTGTGGAAAGCGAAAGCATGAACTGGACAATGGATTGAAGTTGAACCAGAAAGCAATGTCTAGCACGCTCTGAAATTTCTCCTTTTATCCATCGGTGTATTGTTTTTGTTTGGAGACAACATGAAGCAAACAACGGAAACTTGTCCTGTTTCCAATGGAAGGCAAATGGCGAGCATGCTTCTAAAGCTGGTTACGCAATTCTTTCTGCCATAATCTCAGAAAAGCCTCCTCACTATTCTTTACAATGTTCTAATACACGGGATGTTGAAAAAATAGCATTTTCTATGATATTATCAATATCAAAATTCATTATTTAAAACCATTAAGGTAGAGAACTTATTCCATTTTTCGTTGCCAAGAATAGAATTGTTTATTAATCGTTTGACTGTCTGCAAATGCTTTAGAAAGCATAATAAATTTAATTTGGTCTGTTATTCTATTCAAAACTTTATATCCGTTGCTGCACTGTACACTAAGTAATCAGCTTTGAATTTTAGCATGTCTTTGTTTTTTCTCTTTCGAGATATTGGAGCTTACCAAGATTGCTTGTCTCTGCTTTACAGAGCATAAGTTTGGTCAACAGATGGTACTCATGGTGCATATCCTTCCATGGGCAATGCATCCTCTCACCTTACCATATGCAAAGGAATGCCTTACTATCCTGGCCGTACGTGACCTCCATATCCTGCCAAGTGGATGACCCAGGTAGTCACTACTCGGGATAGGAAATCATCGAGGAGCACTGCTTCAGACAGTAAGAGTCAGAAGTAAGCTTGACGAAGGAAGTGATGGTGCAGTTCGTGAAAAGGGAGTTCTCATGGTCACAATCACGATAAAGGTAAGCGATCAGGGGGGGAAAAAAGAAAAGGAAAAAAAAAGAACCTAAAAGTTGGTAAGGTTTTGGGTTTTTCCCATAAAAAAAAAAAAATTTGGGGGGGTAAAAAAAAATTTGTTAAAACATCCCAAAAAAAAAGGGGACCCCGCCCCAAATGGCTCGTCGGAAAGGTGAGTCGCAGTCAGTCTGAAAGATGGTCTCAAGAGCAGTGATGACTCACAACTCAAAAAGACATGGGAGCATAAGAGCTCAGGTTCAAAGAAAAAGGAGGGTGCAAAAACTTAACTTTGACTCTGGAGACACTATAATAACAAAGGATGAATATCTATGGGCAAAGATGCTGACCAAGGGAACTGGAATGCCATTCCAGAGTTTCCTGATGAGAGCAGAAGGAAAAACAGATCTAATGATGCAGATATGTTTCTGGTGAAAAGCACCTCCCACAAGAAAAAGAACAATGTGAACTGCTGATCCGTATTCTTTTTGGCTGGGGAGCTTCTGTGATGTATATGACAAGAGGAAGCAGGCTTTGATCATCCATGGGAGGAGTAGATGCTATTCGCTCTGCAATCCAATGATGAACTGATGATGTTCTGGGGAAGGGGAAGAATAATTCTGGATGGTGAAATTAGGAGATAGAAGCTGGCGGTGGGAAAGATTACAGGGAGAAGGGACAAGTGAGGACTGCATGCTCTTATGGCCAAGAAGGTCCATGGATAGGAGGAGTGCTTTGGATCTCTTGCAGAGGCCCGGACAGGGGATCTCCTAATCAGGTTGGACAAGAAAATGGATATGTCGCGGCTGATGAGTCCTTTATAATTCCTCTTAGATCGTTGGTTTATCAAAGATATGTTGGCCGGAATACCGAGCCGCGATTGACAATGATGTTTGAGCTTCCTACAAACACTAAGAAGAACTTCAGATGGGAAGGCTGGATACTTCAACTCTTTCTCTAGCCGGTATGAAATGTGATGCGCTAGAGCTTGCATGCTGAAAATGCTTCATTTGGATATGATCCGGCAATGGCATTGACGAAAGCAACATGATGGGTCAGAGCCGTCAAAGGTTGAAGAACAGTAAATGAACGAAGATGTCCTCACATAGTAATTGATGGCGATGTAAAGAGCAGAGAAGGTGAAGATAAGGAGTACAAAGGATGGTTAACGGATAAAAAGAAAGAAGGATGGCAATACTCAGGCGGCTCTCTCCCAAAACCCCACTCATGATGCACAGGAAACGTGCACAGAACATCGCGAGCATATAAAGCTGATCTCCAGAAACTGAAGAAAGAGCCAGTTATTGTTCTATTTTCCCCTTTCTTGTTCCAATCAGTTTTTGAACCTTAGTTCCCTTCTGATGGTGTAGAAGTGTCGGATACATTTGTTCATTTGTTGAGATTTTTTTTTAATCCTTATCATCACTCCAAAAGCACCAAGTCTGAACACAATACTGGAATAATCGGCAACTTTCTGCATTTTAACCTATACGAGTAATGCATTCAACAGATTAAAATTGAACATGTGTCCATGTGTACAGAAATTGCCAATTCAACCCACTAAAAAAGATTATCTATTTTTGGTTCTGAAAGTCTTTTTCAGCTCGGATGGTAATATTTGTAGTTGTACCATCTGAGTCATTTCATCTAATTGAGCATCTTTCCTTTCTTCAGGAGGAAGAACAAATGAGCGACTGGAGAGGCTTAACTAGAGAGGCAAAAGAGAATAGCCGCAAGAAGTAATGGGAAGAGTGATCCTCCTAAACAAGCAAGGAGCATGCCAAATGGACTAAGTAAATCAATTCCATCTCTAACTGGTGATCTGAAGAAAGAAAAGAGTGGCTCGACTGAATCGTTCCCAGCAGCGACTGAAGAGGCTGGCTTGAACGCCAAGAGCATTGGGTGGTGGCTGACGCATCCTTTCAAAATGCCAAATCAGTTAGCCACAGACCATCTCCAGGAGAAGAACATGGTATGAGCTCATCTGATCCAGCAGCGAAAAATCTGAGTATTTATCATGTAATTTCACAACCAGAAACGGATCGAAAATAACAGCCAGATCTCCAAAAGCTTTGCTTGTACAGGGAAAAAGTTGGTGTTGATTATTGAAGTGGTGTGCAGAAATTTGAAGTCTTGTATCATATGGGTCGCAGTTTACTTTTCGGTTTCATATTATTGTAATTCATTCTTTTCCATTGAAAGGGTGGTTGTAATAGCTGTAACCTTTTGTTCATGGCACATAACCTATAAGTTGTGGATGTATTTATAGGTAGGGATTGTCATTGTGTTTGAGTTTTTGTGGATGGCGTAAATGTTGATAATCTGTTGGAATTTGATTCACAACAGGGCCCCTGAACTTCGCATGGTTTTGAACAAACTTTGGCTACGTTTCTCCTTTTAGTCCTTTACTCCCTTTTGGACAGCATGGTTGACATACTGACATCATTAGTGTTTTTCCAGGCTGAATTGACGTCGCATAACATGGGTTGTTGATCTGTCGATATATTCGCTTAACATGTAGAGGAAATTAGAGAAACTATAAGTTTGGAAATCACAAAATGAACTAACCACCAAGGCATGAACCGGACCAATCACATGTTTGGCAAATGCAACTAATGCGACCTACTTCTGTTCCGATCTGAAGTTAAAAATAACCGGCCGGAGCAAAGTCAACAGTTGTATGAGAATAAACTGGTTTGAGTAGCTTCTTTGCAAGATGAAGAAGAAGAAGATAATGGACCGTCTCATCCATCAAATGTTCCCTAGAAAATGGGTAACTGGCGTCTAAGATTATCGACGCTACAATTTTCCACTTAATTTTTCACCTATTACGTCGTGGCGCCGGGAGAGTGTCAGGAACAGGGAATTCAGAAATGGGAAAACTGAACTTCTGAATCATCAGAGCCAACGACTGAAGAAAACGATTGGGAGAGGAGATACGAGAATGGAGGGCTTGAGAATCTCATCAACGACAGATCAACGGGCAGAACTTGAATTGGGGACCGCTGTCTTTATCTCGTTTTGTCATTTTACTTAACTTTTTACTTTACAGCTCAGAGCTGCTTTCTGTGTAATCAGGCCGATGTACAAACTATATTAAGGCCAATGGCCTAAGTAAATGTGAGTATGAGAGAAACCCAATTTACTTTCCTGTTAGCTAGAAGCTAGTCTAGACTCTGACTTGCGGCGATCCACCCAAGAAGTGATTCGTTTTCTCTCTGAATTTTCAGTGTTCTTGACCTCGGGTCCAACAGAGGTATCAAGAGCACAGATCATCCGCTGGCTCTCGTTCTTGGCAGTAAAGGTTGGTAAGCGATCCGTGATGCTGCTGTACAATATCCCTAAACTGTGAGGTAACGATCGCGGTGGGCGACGGGCGTGCTTCGATGCTCCGTGAGGGTTGGCAGTGGCTGTAAAATCCTGAGCCGAGCATCGAGGTTGGCGGCGGTAAGACTTCTTACAGGGAAAAAGGGGAGGGAGTGAAAGCCCGCAAACCTGACTGTAAGCACTAGATTGGTCCACTAAGACCAGGATCTCACGAATCCATGGATGGAGTGGAGAGCTGACGGAATTGAGAGTGGAGATATGGGCGATGAAGAAGGATTTAGGTCCTTGAAGGGGTTGAAAAGGAAGAGATGCTGAGGTGATAGAAGTTGTTTGATAGCGCTCTGTGCTAATATGGAGATGGAGATCCATGAGAAAAAGGAGAAAAAGACCACTAGGTGGTGGGGAAGGAGTGGGGAAACACTCAACCCACTGGAGAGGCTGGGACTAGCCAGCCACCAATGGTGGTGTGGAGGCCGGCACACGGGGAGCTCAGTTTCAACATAGTGGGGGGGGGGGGGGGGAGGGGAGGGGGGGGGGGGGGGGGGGGGGGGGGGGGGGGGGGGGGGGGGGGGGGGGGGGGGGGGGGGGGGGGGGGGGGAAACAGCCAAACACAGTTAATCTGGAAGGTTAACAGGAACTCTGGTGTAGACAAGTTCAGGCACACAGAGTCCATGGAGCTAAGGGGAAATGGAGTTACATCATTCTAAGACCATTTCAAAGGAGACCCCTTTTTTTCTGTGGGAATGGAATTCCCATCCTTTTTGATCATCCAGGCGTATACACTGGGAGCTGGGGTAAACAGCGTTAGCGAGCAATTCTAAAGGGCCAAGGTTGGATGAACCTTGTTCGAAGGGAGAATGTAATTGTTGTTTGAAGCAATTGTGAAAAATTATGAAGTGCAGGGACATCCATCAGGACAGTGGTTAACTTGGCATCTGGCACACCTGAGTGAAGGGCAGCTAGCCTGGTCGGGTATTGGGAATCCCGTGGCAATTCATCTCTTGGGCTCAGCTTCAGTATAGTGTGATAGATTCTCTGAAGCTAATGGTGCATGAAGCAGTAGAGCAACTGCAGAATGTTAAAGCACATGCTTTTAAACAGATTCACAGTTACATTCGACTAATTAGAGTGCCATGGACGTTTGTGAAAAGAGACCACCCCGCTAATTTGCAAGAGAGTCATCTGAATACGTTGTTTCATTCGGAGGACTGAGAAATGACATTAAGCATGAACGTTATGTTGGGCAAGACCTCAGGCTTCTGCAGTCGTATTGGTAATGGCCAAACAATTATGATAGTGTCAAACTAGCACACAATGTGGGGAAATTACATTAAAATGATGAGATCAGCATTCAGCTACATGGTATGTTGTAGTTAACCACCAGCTCCTGGTGTTGGTTAATTAAAATATATTAA
>CM020181.1:27435739-27569120 GCA_009805545.1 Oryza longistaminata
GCGTTGATGGTATGCACCAACAGTGATTCCGGCATGGTGGGCTGTGGGTGCATGGTTTTGCTGGTCGCACCCATGGCAATTAAGGACCGGTTCGCGGGAAACCCTAGAAGAATTCCTCGTACTTACCACAAGCCAGCGTGGGCAACGGCTGAGCTTGTAGTGTAGCTTTCCTCTAGCCGACGCATCCAGGCAAGGGTGGGTGTGATGGAGTTTGGATGGGCCCTGCGACGGCCTACGCGGCTTCCGGATTCACCTAGGCACGAGAGGGGACTGCCTGCTGCCTTGCGAGGAGTGGGTGTGAAACCTGAGGTGTGGTGTGCTTGGTTAGAGGGGGTTATGCGAAAGGTCCTGTCACGGCCTCTTTCCGGTATGTCGTGGTGGCATGTCGGCGCACGGAAACGTGTCGTGGGGCTGTGTCTTGTGGGTACAATTGTACACCTCTGATCAGAGTAAAACTATTCGAATAGCCGTGCCCGCGGTTATGGGCGGTCAACCTGATTCACCGTGATTAGACTCACCCTAGATTAGTCTAATGGAATTGAATAATATAGTTGGATGGTTGGACCTGTTGCAACGTGGTTTTGCATTGGACAGTGGATGATTAATATTGATTAATTGTTACTACTATTTTCTGTTTTCAGCTTCTGTTTACAAATGCTCGCTTTATGCAAATGAACCATTATAGCTACCCCTTGATAATTCCCTGCATCATACCCCTATTCTGGTATGACTTGCTGAGTACAGTGGGTAGTACTCAGTGTTGCTCTATTTTCCGCCAAACCACAGAATTCGAGTATGCGTCAGATGGTGGTTTCTCCGAGGAGTAGGCTTCGTCCGTGCCGTCGAGGATGCCTTTGGAGTGGTGTTCCCGCTGCAGTCCAAGTCAAGGCTTAGCTCCAGTTATCCTTTAAGTTTTCCGCTGCATTTATGTAAGACTTTTATAATGTTTGTAAGACATGGATCTGTATGTCAACTTTGTCGCTTGTGTACCTCGGCCGATCATGGATGGGGATTTTAATGCACATTCTGCTTCGAATTCTATTCGGGAATTTCGGGGCGTGACAAGTTGGTATCAGAGCCGACCTTGACCGTAGGACAAGCCAAATGGAAAAACCTAAGAGCCCTCTGGATCCTTTTCATTGCATATGTCCTTTGCAATTTAATTTGTTATGGGAAAATTGGGATCTGTTCTTGTGGTGCAAGGGAAAATTTTGGTCGCTCGTTTAAGTGGGATTTGCCAAATCAGGTCAGTCTAGGGTTTTAGTAAAATTACTTGAGATTTATTTGACAGTTAGTCGGGATTTGATGGGAGGAATGCATTAGGTCCTAACTCAGGAATATGGGTTGCAAGGTGTTTATGCTCTTATTACTATTAGTATGTATCTAATTTTCTCATTATTTTATCACTATGTAAGTTCGTCTTATTTATTCGCCTTCATGCAAAAATGATCTATGCATAAAATTCCGCTCTTATTCGTTTATCTTATTTGAGTCTTTTACTGTTTCATTTAAATTGGATTTGAGCATGCATTGATCCTACCCCCTTTGTCTTCTCTAGATGGCCGATCACCCACCCAATCACCGCGGAGAAGGCATGGATGACTTTGTGGCAGAGTTGGCTCGCATGACACTGGTGGTGGGCTACCCAACGCGCCAGAGTAGTCGACTGTTCCGCCGCTCAGTGGCGAGTTCCCTCACCGTGTTCGCCTGGAGGTTCATGGCTATGTGGGTACCTGTCTCGCTAACATGGTGGTTGAGGCATCCGGAGGCACAACAGATCACGCCTGTCAAGAGGCAGCATACCTGATGATGGCCAGACTACGTTAGCGCCACAACTACATATTCTGCAACACGGTGTACCGGTTTCACCCTCGTCGAGCAAGTGGCGACGATGTCAGCACCTTCCGTCCGACAGCCGGCGAGAACGACACCACCTTTGGTCACATGTGTGCCGTGATGAGGGGAATGGACAGGATGCACTCGGATCTGCGCAAGTCGTCCAAGGCCTTGAATGACGGGAAGCTTGTGAGGATCATAGCCCTGAAGGATGAAATCGCGCGCCTGAAGAAGGAGAATGCTCAGTTGAAGGGTCTCCCCATTCCCGGAGGAGTTCGGATCCGCAACACGCCCCGCAAGTCGACGACGGCACCCGTGCGCATTCAGCTTGCGCCCAGGAACCCACCTCCGCCTGCACCTCCAGCAGCTCCTGCCAGCTCCAGCTCCGCATGCCCAGCTCTGTTCCAGTGTCAGCTCCCGCGCGCTCTCTCCTTCGCTCCAGCATCAGCCGCCAGGGGCCAGCCAGTGGAATGGGGGTTGGTTGCCTGCTACTCCCAGTGGCAGCCGCGACCACAGCAGCAGCAGTCCAGTGGCTCAGAGCCGGGCAGGCGAGACGTATCTGCCAGACTCCAGGAGCCGCTCAGGGACCTGGGACGAGCAGGAGGACGCCTTCGACTCCACCGACCGAGGAGCCGTTCCGAGCATTAGGCTCGCTTTCCTTAGTTTATCGACTGCTTAGTTTCTGTCTGCTAGTTTGTGTGTTTAGGTCTGTTCGCGTTGGGGTCAGTCGACGGTCGATATTCATGTGCCTATGATATGGCTGTCTAATAAGGATTTGCTTGCTGTTTTTAAGTGTTTTAATTCAGATCAGAACAATTGCAGTTTAATTCTATATAATAAAGCTTAGTTCCTGAGATCTGTTTTTCTTCTTTTCCCCGTCTGCTCCTCTCTCCAGATGTCTTACACCAGGAAATGGACCGACGACAGGCGAGGCGAGCAACGGCGAAGAACGCAGCTGACGGTGTGCATCCCAACAGTGATTCGCAATGGTCCGCCACCCTCCCCGAGAATCCGACTTGGCCCAGGAATGGCACATCACACTCAGATGATGGCAGCCATGATGCAGCAGATGCAGCAGCGCAGCCAGCAGATGCACCAGAGGATGCACGCAGCAAGCCGACAGCAGCAACAGCAGTTGGTCCCCCTCCCCTCAGTCCAACTGTCCAGAGTTTCTACGCGTCAGGCCACCCACCTTTCTCAGCACCACCCAACCCCATGGAGGCGAATGACTGGCTCCATGCCATAGAGAAGAAACTAAACCTCCTGCAATGCAACAATCAGGAGAAGGTCGCCTTCGCCACGCACCAGCTCCAAGGTCCCGCGTCAGCTTGGTGGGACAATCACATGGCCACACGCCCGCCAGGCACTGAGGTCACTTGGGCGGAGTTCTGTCGCAACTTCACGAGGGCGCAGGTGCCAGACGGGGTCGTGGCACAAAAGAAGAGGGAATTCCGGGCACTTCACCAAGGCAATAGGACAGTGACGGAGTATCTCCATGAGTTCAATTGCCTCGCACGATATGCACCGGAGGATGTCCGAACTGACGCAGAGAAGCAGGAAAAGTTCCTGGCAGGTCTGGATGACGAGCTAACCAACCAGCTGATATCTGGAGACTATGCTGACTTTGATAGGCTGGTTGACAAGGCAATCCGTCAGGAGGATCAGCGCAACAAAATGGACAGGAAGAGAAAGGCGGCGCAGTTCCGGTCCAACCAAGGAAGCCATCAGCGACCGCGCTTCACTCCCGGACAGCAGGGTGGACCTACCACCATGATCGTCCGCCAGCACCGCCCGTTCAACTCAAGCAACTTCCACCAGGGCGCCAGTGGCAGTCAGAACCACCATGGAGGTCAGCCCAACCGCGGTGCAGCTCCACGCCCACCAATGGCACCGGCACAGTCAGTTCCGTCCGCGCAAGCCAAGAAGGAGACTGGAGCAAAGCTAGGGTCCTGCTTCAACTGTGGTGAGCTCGGCCACTTCGCTGACAAATGCCCGAAGCCTAGGCGTGCCGGGCCAAGGTTCGTCCAGGCTCGTGTCAACCACGCGTCTGCAGAGGAGGCGCAAGCAGCACCAGAGGTCGTACTGGGTACGTTTTCTGTCAACTCAGTCCCTGCTACGGTACTTTTTGATTCTGGTGCAACGCATTCTTTCATTTCAAAGAAATTTGTGGGGATGCATGGGTTAAGAAAAGAAGAACTTAGTACACCAATGAGGGTTCATACCCCAGGAAATATTTCAACCTCGGTCAGTTATAGCCCTTCAGTGCTAATAGAAATTCAAAGATCACCATTTCTAGCCAACCTCATCCTTCTCGAATCCAAAGACTTAGATGTCATTCTTGGGATGGATTGGCTGACCAAGTTCAAGGGAGTCATTGATTGTGCGAATCGCACAGTCACCTTGACCAATGAGAAGGGAGAGGTTGTGGTGTACAAGTCACCAGTCTCACCAAAGCAGAGACTCTCCTTAAATCAGATTGAAGTGGAAAAACCTGTGACCACCGAGCAGATGAGTTCGCAGAAATTGGAGGATATCCCCATAGTCTGCAAGTATCCCGAAGTGTTCCCTGAAGACCTCACTACCATGCCACCCAAGAGAGAAATTGAATTCCGGATTGATTTGGCACCAGGGACTGCCCCAATTTACAAGAGACCGTACAGAATGGCAGCCAACGAGCTAGCAGAGGTCAAGAAGCAGGTTGATGAGCAGCTGTAGAAAGGGTACATTCGACCAAGTACTGCACCTTGGGGTGCTCCGGTCATCTTTGTGGAAAAGAAGGATAAGACGAAGAGAATGTGCGTCGATTATCACGCACTCAATGAGGTCACAATCAAGAACAAATATCCTTTGCCGCGGATTGATGATTTGTTCGACCAACTAAAAGGGGCTAAAGTGTTTTCTAAAATCGACCTGCGATCAGGCTATCACCAGTTGAGAATTCGGGAAGAGGATATTCCCAAGACGGCCTTCACCACTCGATATGGGTTGTACGAGTGCACGGTTATGTCTTTCGGACTTACCAACGCACCTGCATTCTTCATGAATCTGATGAACAAAGTGTTCATGGAATTTCTGGACAAGTTTGTTGTGGTATTCATCGACGACATTCTTATCTATTCAAAGTCCGAAGAAGAACATGAGCAACATCTCCGTCTGGTACTCGAGAAGTTGCAGGAACACCAGTTATATGCCAAGTTCAGTAAATGTGACTTTTGGCTATCGGAGGTCAAATTCTTGGGTCACGTCATTACAGCCCAGGGCGTGGTAGTTGATCCGTCGAATGTGGAGTCAGTTACCAAGTGGACCCTACCTAAGACCGTGTCACAGATTAGAAGTTTTCTTGGGCTCGCGGGTTATTACCGTCGGTTCATTGAAAATTTCTCCAGGATTGCCAGACCTATGACCCAGTTGCTTAAGAAAGAGGAGAAATTTAAATGGACAGCAGAGTGTGACAAGAGTTTTGATGAGCTCAAGAAGAAATTGGTATTCGCTCCAGTTCTGATTCTGCCCGACCAAACAAAAGACTTCCAAGTCTATTGCGACGCGTTCCGTCACGGGCTCGGATGTGTTTTAATGCAAGAGGGCAGAGTGGTCGCGTGTGCCTCGCGGCAACTGCGTCCACATGAAGGAAACTACCCAACACATGACTTGGAATTGGCAGCGGTGGTTCATGCTTTGAAAATCTGGAGACATTATCTGATTGGTAATCGCTGTGAAGTATATACGGATCACAAGAGTCTGAAGTATATCTTCACCCAACCGGATCTAAATCTCCGACAGCGAAGATGGTTGGAGTTAATCAAGGATTACGACATCAGCATTCACTATCATCTGGGTAAAGCCAATGTGGTGGCAGATGCATTAAGCAGGAAGAGCTACTGCAATGCTTTATGTACCGAAGGCATGTGTAAGGAATTGCAGCAGGAGCTTGAACATCTCAATTTGGGGCTTGTAGAATATGGGTACGTGGCTGCTCTAGAGGCACGACCCACGCTCGTGGATCAAGGCAGAGCCGCTCAAGTAAATGATCCTGAAATAGTAGAGCTGAAAAATAACATGAGGGTCGGAAAAGCCCAGGATTTCCACGAAGATGAACATGGCACAATCTGGTTGGGGGAAAGATTGTGCGTACCGGACGACATGGAATTAAAGGATTTGATACTCACCGAGGCACATCAGACCCAGTACTCTATTCATCCAGGCAGCACCAAAATGTACCAAGACCTCAAAGAAAAGTTTTGGTGCGTCAGCATGAGAAGGGAAATAGCTGAATTCGTCGCACTCTGCGACGTTTGCCAACGAGTGAAGGCAGAGCACCAAAGGCCAGCAAGTTTGCTCCAGCCTCTTCAGATCCCGGAATGGAAATGGGAGGAGATTGGAATGGATTTTATAACAAGACTGCCCCAGACATCATCTGGCCACGATTCAATCTGGGTAGTCATGGATCGACTCACTAAGGTTGCTCATTTCATTCCAGTACATACCACGTATACGGGGAAGAAATTGGCAGAGCTGTACTTAGCAAGGATCATGTGTCTGCATGGGGTACCCAAGAAGATTATATCTGATCGAGGGAGTCAGTTCACCTCAAAATTTTGGCAGAAGCTGCAGGAAGAATTGGGGACCCGTTTGAATTTCAGCACAGCCTACCACCCGCAGGCTGATGGCCAGACCGAGAGGGTCAATCAGATTTTGGAGGATATGCTACGAGCCTGTGCGCTCGATTTTGGTGCAGCTTGGGATAAAAGTCTGCCTTATGCGGAGTTCTCTTGCAACAACGGCTATCAGGCCAGTTTACAAATGGCACCGTTCGAAGCGTTGTATGGCCAGAAGTGCCGCACACCTCTCTTCTGGGATCAAACAGGCGAACGTCAACTGTTCGGAACAGAAGTGCTAACAGAAGCAGAGGAGAAAGTCAGAACCGTCAGAGAGAGGCTAAGAATTGCACAGTCGCGACAGAAGAGCTACGCAGACAACCGCCAAAGAGAGCGCACTTTTGAAGCAGGGGATTATGTGTACCTCCGTGTCACCCCGCTCCGGGGAGTACACCGTTTCCAGACGAAAGGCAAGTTGGCACCACGCTTCGTGGGACCATACAAAATCTTGGAACGAAGAGGAGAAGTTGCTTATCAGCTAGAACTTCCATCCAACATGATCGGTATCCATGACGTGTTCCATGTGTCCCAGTTAAAGAAGTGCTTGAGGGTACCCGAAGAACAAGCCGATTCGGAGCACATTGACATTCAAGAAGATCTAACTTATGTGGAAAAGCCAGTTCGCATTCTTGAGACCAGTGAAAGGAGGACTAGAAACAAGGTCACCAGATTCTGCAGGGTTCAGTGGAGTCACCACTCAGAGGAAGAAGCAACCTGGGAAAGGGAATATGAGTTGAAGGCCGCCCATCCGCACCTCTTCGCCAGCTCTTCCGAATCTCGGGGCCGAGATTCCGTTTAAGGGGGGTAGGTTTGTCACACCCTAAAGTTCTTTCCCAAGCCTAAATTGAATTTATAAATCACCTAGAGAAAATATCGGTGTAAAAGCAAGAGAGAAACCCTAATAAATTAATGCAAATAATAATCGAAATTGGCATGTGGAATTTTTCTTGAGTTCTACCTGTCGAAATATGCTAACAAGATTTTTAGTGAAATTTTCAGAGCTCTAGAACTAATTTTAACCAATTAAAAATGAGCGCAAGCAATATTTAATCCCAGGAAAATTCATTTCCTTCTTTTTTCTCTTTCTTTTTCCCTTTTTTCTTTTTCCAATGGGCCGCCGGCCCATTCTCTTCCTCCCCCCCTCCCCGCTGGGCCGGCCGAAGGCCACGGTCCAGTTGAGCCCGCACCGCTCCTCTCTCTCGGGGCGCCTACAGGTGGGGCCCACCTGTCGGGCCCGTCTCCCACCTCCGCGCCCACGCCGCCGCGCCCGCAACCGCGCCGGCACACACGGCCCCGCCTCCTCCGGGCCACTCGGCCCGCCGGCTGCGCCCGCCTCTCCCGCGCCCACTCCCCTCCTCTCTCGCCGCCTGCCCGCGCCCGAGATGGCCGGATTCGAATTTCGAATCCCCCTCTTCTCTCCTCCCCCACTCCCCACGTCGGCCGGCGAATCCCGCCCTCTCCGGCCACGTCTCAAGCTCCCCCTCACCCTATTTAAGCTTCCACCGCCCCCCCTCCTCTTTTTCCCCATTCGCCGAGCTCTCCGTCGCCTCTACCATCGCCCTAGCGCCGTCGCCTCCTCTCCGGTCCGCTTTTCGCTCTCGCACGCTACCGCTCGCCTAGCCCGCTAGGATCGCCCGACCGCAGCCTAGCGTCGACGCCGTCGAGATCGCAAGCCGCCGAGATCCACCTCGGTTTTGTATCCGCCGCTCTCCTCCTGTTGGGCCAATGTCGGCCAACGGGGAAAAAGCACCATCCCGGTCAGTGCGCCGTGCAGACGCCATGCTCCGCCCGCTTCGGCCGCTTTCCTCGCCTTCATATGGTCCTCGACCCCCTCTCTATATCGCTCCCTTTTCCGCTCTAGGGCGTCCCGAGACCCCGTCCGCCGCCATGTCGACCTTCCCTCCGTCTGCTCTCGGCGCGGGTCGCCTCGTCTCCCTCGCGCGGGCCTCGGACCCCTTGTGGAGACTTCCCCCTTCTCGCCCTCTTCCTCTCCTCTGCTTGTCCCTTGTAGTAGCGCCGCCGTTCTACGCACGGTTCGCCGGCCGTCGTCCGGTCTCGTACCGCGCCGACGCCGTCCGCCGGTTGGCCCGCCCGCCTGCCGATCGCGCCAGGCTCCGGCTGGTCGGCTTTGAGCCGCCGTTCGCTGCGCGCGCACGTCCGCGCCGCTCTCCGCCGTCGCCGATCTACCTTGAGTTGATCAGGTGGCCTCTAATCCCTGGCCTGCCGCGTGGCCCCCGAGAGCCGCCCAGTGCGTTGCACGTCTCTGGCTGCCAGCGTCGGTCCCACGTGGTGACGCCCTTCTCCCGTCCGTGGACCGATCCACCATGACAGCGCCCGCAGCCCTGCCATGTGGGGCCCGCATGTCGGCGCCGCCCTCTCTCTCCTCGGGATTATATATTGCGCAATAATTCAATTAAGGATTTTTCTGTTTATAGTAAAAACACAGTGAATCTTCTAAAATTCATAACTAATTCTCCGAGCTCCGTTTAAGCCCATTCAAGTCTCAGTAAATCAAGAAAAAATGTTAAGAATCCATTAAAAATGGTTTTGTTCTCTGTTTCAGTGTCTTATAGCCTGTTTGATTGTTTTGCTTGTATGTCGTAGATTCCGGCTCTTCCGCGCTCCGTGTACTTCTGAATAGTCGCCGAGGTTCCTCCAGCAGCAGAGCAAGGCAAGTCATGCCGTTGATCATTGTTGATCCTATATGCAAATGTTCCTAATGTTTTCTTTCAAATACTGCATTGTTTCAAAAATACTATGGATGTTTACCATTGTTAAGCCATGCTATTTGTACATTCCTTTGTTAGCTTGGGTATTAACATGATAGATTTGGACTAGGATTGCTTAGCCATGCTTAGTTCAACAGCAACAATGGGGAAATCTCAAAATATAGACTTAGGTTCAATGTATGTTGATTAGTACCACCGCCTGGTGTGGTTATTAAAATAATCAATGGTGGGCTGTGGTGCATGGTTTTGCTAGCGCGCCCATGGCAATTAAGGACCGGTTCGCGGGAACCCTGGAAGAATTCTCGTACTTACCACAACCAGCGTGGGCAACGGCTGGGTTGTAGTGTAGCTTTCCTCTAGCTGACGCATCCAGCAAGAGGGGGCGTGATGGAGGGGGCGGGCCTCGACGGCCTTGCGCTTCCGGATTCACCTAGGCACAGAGAGGGACTGCCGTGCCCGCTGGGGACGGGGGTGAAACCTGAGGTGTGGTGTGCTTGGCTAGAGGGGGTATGCGAAGGGTCCTGTCACGGCCTCTATCCGGTATGTCGTGGTGGCATGTCGGCGCACGGGAACGTGTCGTGGGGCTGTGTCTTGTGGGTACAGTTGTACACCTCTGATCATAGTAAAACTATTCGAATAGCCGTGCCCGCGGTTATAGGCGGTCAACCAGATTCATCGTGATTAGTCTCACTCTAGACAAGTCTAATGGAATTGATTAGTTCAGGTGGATGGTTGGGCCTGTTGCAACGTGGGGTAGCGTTGGACAGTGGATGGATAATATTGAGTAATTAATACAACTGTTTTACTGCTTTCAACTACTATTTTTTAAATGCTCGATTTATGCGAATGAACCGCTCTAGCTATCCTTTGGTTATACCCTACATCATACCCTCTATTCCGGTATGACTTGCTGAGTACGGTGGTTGTACTCAGTCTTGCTCTATTTTCTACAAACCCCAGAGTTTGAGTATGCGTCAGATGGCGGTTTCTCCGAGGAGTAGGCTTCGTCCGTGCCGTCGAGGATGCCTGTGGAGTGGTGTTCCCGCTGCGGTCCAAGTCAAGGCTTAGCTCCAGTTATCTTTTAATTTTCCGCTGCATTTATGTAAGATTTTTATGATGTTTGTAAGACGTGGATCTGTATGTCAACTTTGTCGTTTGTGCACTCCGGCCGGTCCTGGACGGGGGTTTTAATGCACATTTTGCTTGGAATTCTATTCGGGACTGGGTGTGACAACCACCACCCCTCGCTGTCTCGCGCACCCTCACCCTTTGTCGTCTTGCACCACCCCTGTTGCTTCTCGCCGTTTCGCCACCACCACCGCTGCCGCCATAGCCACAACCACCAACGACTCTTCTCACCGACGCCTCTCAACCCAGTAGGTTTTTCCTCCACCTCTACCTCTGTGTAGTCTCTCCATAGATTTGAGTGAATGTTGAATGATTGATTTATGGTGTTTGGTTGTGGAGATCCATGTTGATTTATTTTCTTTTATGCTGTAGATTTGTGATGGATTCGTTAAATGCATGTAGCAACAGTGCAAGTAATCCCATGTGGAGCTCCATGGTGTTTGTCTGTTACTTTTTTTTCGTGGAATATTTGTTGTGCAAATCTGAAGTTACAGATGAACATCTACACCATAGGTTGTGTTCATGATGTACCGTTGCGACTTAACAATTGGATTTGATATGATTGTGTTTTGTGATGTATTGTTGATCGTTGACTTAAGAATTGGAATTGACAAAGTTTGAGGGGTTTTGTATTCCGATAATTGTTCGTTACCGTATCCACGCAGGTTTGTTTTTGCTATGTTTTTAGTTCTGATAATATTTGATTCCGTTTTCGTAACTAGGGTTTCTGATTCCGAAAAAATAAAAACGAAAACGATAAAAGTGGTTTCCGTCCATTCCCATACCATTTTCATTCCTACATATGAGTAGGCTAGTCTCCAAAACCTACTGTTCGCTTCCGTGCCGTTTTCATGGTTAGCCCACTGGTTAAACTATAAAAAAAAACATAGCTTTCATAATATTTACTCAAGTACTCCATCAGAAAACTTCATGGTACAATTCCAATATGTAAATATTTGAATGAAGTCACTAGATCTGCCACAACTTTTTATTTCTGCTTTGCAACCCCTTAGAAAAATATGGTTGCTCATATGCTCTGATCTTTTCTTTTCTGATTAAGAGGTTTACATCAGCATATTTTTTAAACAGTTAAATGATACATTTTTGTACGAAAAGTAGTTGCTTTGAAATATCCAATAAATTTATTATCAAAATTTAAAATAACTAAAATTTAATCAATCATACGACAATGAATTTCTCATTTTCGGTGGCCGAAGGCAATAGTCAACCAAGATGATCATAAAGACAGCAACTCGACGAAGACCAGGAATACGTCTATGTCTGCCTACCCCAATTGGCCGACCACTCTCCCTCTCCATTTATTTCCCAACCAAATCCACGCAAAACTCTATCCAATTCAATGCCGACGAGTTCTTCTCCCCAATACTATCCAATGCCGAGGAGTCAACCCCACAACCGTCAACTCCAGCTCGGCTTCTCCTCCTCCTCCTCCCGCGGCGGCGACGACGGCGGCGAATGGCCCAGCGCCGCCAAGGATCGCAGCGCCAAGAACAAGGTATAACGATGGCTTCATTTCTTCTTGCTCACAGGGTGTTCGACGGATTGCTCACGAGGGTTCTTGCTGTTTAAATAGCTTTGTTGGGTGGCCGGGACTGGTCCGATGGCTGCGGCGAGGGGTCCGACGATGGGGAGGAGGGCGAGGAGGACGGGGTTCTGTCGGCGTTCGTGTGCCCGATCACCATGGAGGTGATGCGGGACCCGGTGGTGGTGGAGACGGGCCACGCGTTCGAGCGGGAGGCGATCGCGCGGTGGTTCTCGGAGTGCGCCTCGCTCGGCGCGGCGCCGCGGTGCCCCGTCACGATGGAGGTGGTCGACGGCGCGGACGTGAAGCCCGTCGTGGCGCTGCGGGCGGCCATCGAGGAGTGGACGAGCAGGCGGGAGACGGCGGCGCTCCGGAGGGCGTGCCGGTGGCTCACCAAGGCCGCCTCGGAGAAGGAGGCGCTGCGCGGGCTGGACGCCGTGATGCGCGGGTGGAAGCTCGCGAGGGTCGGCAAGCGCGTCGTGCGCCGCGACGGGATGGTGCCCATGGTGGCCGCCATGCTGAGGAACGGCAGCGCAAGGGTGCGTCTCAAAGCGTTGCAAGCCCTTCAGGAGTTTGCAAGAGAGGACGATGAATACAGGGTAAGCAGAGGGACGATGCAATGGAATGGACTTTTATGTCTTGGTAATACATAGTACTAACTCGGAAATTCATGGTTTTGTTCTCTTCTTTTAGAATTCTGTATCTGAAGGGGACACAATTCGCACGATTGTTAAGTTCATCGATTTCGAGGATTGCCAGGAGAGGGAGTTGGCTGTATCTCTTCTGTGTGAGCTGTCGAAATCTGAAATGGTATGCGAAAAGATAAGCGAATTGAATGGAGTGATACTTATCTTGGGCAAGGTGGCATGTAGCAAATCACAGAATCCAGCGTTAGCCGAGGAGGCTGAGATGACGCTTGAGAATCTGGAGAAATGCGAGAAAAATGTCCTGCAAATGGCTGAAAATGGAAGACTGGAACCTCTACTAAACCTGCTTATTGAAGGTGCTGTCTCCAGTCTGTTCATTCTTCATTTAATGGTTCACCAATTATACTCAGTATCTACTTATCTCTGTTATTTGTTGTTTTCGATGGTTTCATGAGAAGTTAGCATTCGATATCATTTGCACTGTGCTGAAGTAAACTCTGCTTTTGCTCAAGTGTCAATATAGTTTTTCTAATCAATAGACAAACAATATCATAGTGTTCTTATTTCTACTTTATTGGAAATATTAAGTTCTTACCATGTAGGACATACTGAACTTTTCAGGTTCTCCAGAAAAGCAGTTGCGGATAGCATCATCTCTAGAAAAGATTGTTCTGTCTAACGACTTGAAAAACTTGGTGGCCCAAAGAGTGGGTTTACTGTTTGCTGGTGTTGTTGAAAATGGAACCTTGCCGGCAAAAGAAGTTGCTTTCAAGGTGTTAGATCATATATCCACCAATACAGAAAGTGCCAAGGTTCTTATAGAGGATGGAATCCTTTTACCGCTTTTCCGAGTTCTCTCTGTTGATGGTGTCAAATTCCTTCCACCAAGGCTGCAAGAGGCCGCTGCAGCAGTTCTATCTAATCTGGTAGCTTGTGGTATTGACTTTGGGACAGTCCCACTGGATGGAAATCGTACTATAGTGTCTGAAGACATTGTTCACAGCTTACTTCATTTGATTAGTAACACCTCACCACCAATACAGTGCAAGCTTCTTGAAATATTTGTTATGCTAAGTAGTTCTACCACAACAGTTCTGTCAATTATCTCAGCTATAAGATCATCTGGGGCTATTCACAAACTTGGTACAATTTGTAGAGAGTGATCATCAGGAGAGCCGTGCTGCTTCCATAAAGCTGCTGTGCAAAATCTCATTTGACATGGACCATGAGATAGCGCAAGTCCTCCGAAGTAGTCCTACATTGCTTGGATGCTTAGTTAGGATTGTCAGTGAAAATGATGCAAATGCAGATGAGCAAGATGCTGCACTTCAGATTCTGGCAAATCTTCCTAAAAGGGACAGACGTCTTACCATGGAGCTCATGGAGCAAGGGGCTTTCAAATATATTGCGCGCAAAGTTTTAAACATATGTAGAAGAGGAACTGCCAATAACATAGTTGATAACACGATGCTTGAAGGGCTTGTAAAAGTTCTGGCAAGGATAACGTACATTCTACGGGAGGAGCCACGCTGTGTTGCCCTTGCTCGTGAATACAATCTTGCTTCACTGTTTACCAGCTTGCTTCGGCTGAATGGGCTGGATGGTGTACAGGTGCTCTCTGCAAAGGCATTAGTGAATCTCTCTGTTGAATCAAGATATATGACTGGCACACCAAATTTCGATGAACATGAACAGAAGTCTGGGCTTACCTGGTTTGGTAAGAAACCACCAGGTATTCAACTTTGTCGTGTTCACTCTGGAATCTGCTCGATTAGAGACAATTTTTGTATTCTTGAAGGGAAGGCAGTGGAGCGATTGGTTGTTTGTCTTAGCCATCAAAACAAGAAGGTCGTTGAAGCCTCTTTGGCTGCACTTTGCACCCTACTTGGGGATGGTGTGGAGATCGCTGAAGGTGTTTCGGTGCTCTATGGGGCCAATGCAGTTGAACCGATATTTGAAATCTTGAAGGGAAACCCAACAGGCACACTTCAGCAGAGGGTGACATGGGCTGTCGAGAGGATTTTGCGGGCAGAGAACATTGCAAAAGCAGCTTCAAGTGACCGTGGCTTGAGTTCTGCCCTTGTTCACGCTTTCCAGAATGGGGATTCCAGAACACGACGTATCGCAGAGGCGTCACTGAAGCACATTAACAAGTTGCCAACTTTCTCCCAAATCATTGATAAGCATCCCTCGAGACGAGGTTCGTCAATTGGAAGCATGGAGCGTTACTTTAGGTCTGATCGCTAGGCCATGAAATTGTGAAGTAACCGAATGCCATGACCTGCCTATGCCTTATGGACAAGGAATTTTTTTTGCCATTTCAAGTTAATTTTGTTGATTTGCTAACGTTTGGAATTAGGGATTTTAGTTTTTGTGTCAGAAAAAAATAGTAGTTAGGCATTGATAGTCTTGGTAATGTGCATATTGTTCTGTACTTGTAATAAATTTTGTAGATCATGTGTATATATTGTTTTCTGTACTTCTAATTTTGATAATCTGCAAGTCTAATGAAGGCAAATCTTATGTGAGAATGGAAGTCACTGAAGTTTTTTTTGGTAAAGTCACTGAAGTGCATCCAGGTACTCTTCTCGAGCATAAAAATTGAGCAAGTTTGAGTGATGTTTACTTCATAAATTTTGCTCTACAGAACTCATCTTAAGAAGAAATTTTATGGAATGACAGATCGCATCATCTTTTATGCCTCAACATCTTTTCGGAGTTTCTGATTACTGATAGCATACGTTAGAAACAGCTAGGACTGATTTATACATCAAGATTTATAACTTCACAAGAAATTGTCATGAAAAGTTTCGAAAATATTCCGTGACATAAGTTACGTTTTCAAAAGCTAATTAATTTTGCAGTCCTAGCTTCAAAAGCTAAATGAGTGCCACAAAGCCTAGGATATTTGCGTGCCACAAAGCTTCAACGATCTTCTTCCTATCTCAAGAGCAACTCTCGTGGCTGTGAAATCAACACACCCAAACCTTGACTTAAAATCCTAGGAACTGGCCCGCCCGGTGGAAAAAGAAAACCTTAAGAATTTCATTCCCTTGGAGGTTTATTTTAGAGAAAATGGTCATATGGCCCTGCTTTTGTGAAGGTACGAGTTGCCTCTGTCCACAAGATGTATACGAACTTATTACACCGAAATGAAGGCCAAAATAGGCTACTTTTAAGTCCTAAACACACGCCTCCAATACATTTGCTAACAAAGATGGTATTTTCTAGAGCCACGAGCTTCATCCAAAATAATTATTAAATAACTAATACTGGATAGAAACCACCCTAATGAGTAGAGTAAGGGCACCCACAATGGTTATCTATAGGCTCTCTACAAGAGATCCATGTCAGTATATTTTCCTACATGGAAGATATTAAATGAAGAGAGAGAGCAGAGCTATCTACTAACCTGGAGATAGTCTATAGAGAAAAACGAGGCAATGCATGAGAGAGCTATAGATACCCATGTAGACATAGTATTGAGGTGGTTTACTATTAATCTAGTCTATTGCTGAGATGTACATGTTTTATAGAGAGCACCTTACTTTACCATTGCGGGTGCTCTAAGTATTCACTAGAAAATTGGCGCGCCTATTAGTTAGCCCATTTGTGTAACTGAGAAAAATTAAATATTTTAACCCCTTTAGGGCATGATAGAAATTTGAGAACATGCAAAGGCATGGATCAGCTCATAGAGCACACAACCGTCTGTGTAAATTGCAAGACTATCATTCTATTTCGATTTCTATATTGATTTGTAAGTAAATTTCGTTTGTATTGCCATTTGGATTTTTTTTTTCATTATTTATTCTAGTAACAATTTTGTATCGACAAATCTTTTCGGTTGGTTCAATTATCTGCATACCAATATATACCAATACCTAATAATGCCAAAGCTTATAGAGCACACCATCATCTATCAAAATTATATAAAAAATGACTTTATATATTGATTTGCAATTTAATTTTTTTTGTATGGTCATTTGATTTGGTTTTTTCTTCGATGAGTAGCCCCTTTCTTCACTAATAAATATTTCCCGTTGGTTCAATTAACTACCCTATTGTAATGTTACAATTTTGAGGGAAATAAAAGTCACCTGATGTTTTCTTTAATGCCAAAATTTTATGGTGTGGGTGCATGACTCTATCTACCAGGATTTAAATCCTAGTGCCATGAATATTACACATATGTAGGTGGTCTTTCAACAGGATTTTAGTGAGATCAGGGATGTGCCGCTGATTTCCATCTCTTAGAGCATGTGTTAGGGATGTGCCGTTGTTTTCCATCTATTAGAGTATGTGTTAGGTGACGCATTCACGGGGGTGTAGGTGTGGTTTTGCGTCTGTAGTGGTGTATGTGCGTCTGTGTCTGCCATATAATTTAAAAAAATATGTTGGGATTTGTGACTAGTAATCTAGTAGTGTGGAGGCCTCTATGTATATGGTGCTTAAATCTTCTTTTTGCTGTTTTTTTTAGAAATGGCTCCTTGGTTTGCTATCCATCTGTACATTTTTTTTTCGTTTTAAAACGGTATAATTTCTATGTATTGATGCAACAAATCTACTACTAGTACTACATGTTATAAAACAGATACTCCCTCCGGTTCTATTTTAATTGACGTTTTGAACAATGACACGGTGTACAAGATATATCTTTCATCTTACTTTTCTATTATTGTATATATAATAAATAAATGCATGTTTACTTTTATTATAGTACTTTAAAAGACAAATATATATATGTTGTTCTAGTCCCTTTAAACAAAATATTTTTAAAGTTATTGATGGTCAAAGTTATAAAAGTTTGACTTTAAACTTGTTCAAAACGTCAATTAATATGGAACCGGAGGGAGTATCAGATTGGGCCATCACCTCCCTAGTCAACGTGTAGAATGGCCCAGCTACCTTGCGGGCACAAGCACGAGCGTGTGGAGGCGAGTCGTACGTTCTGCGTGTTGGCCGGTGGAAACTAAGTCCGTGAATCCGGAAGTGCCATGTGTCAGGGTTAACCGTTCGAGAATTAGCTCTGAATTCGGTATAAGAGATATCATCAAAATGCTGGTACGGAAGAAAACCTACCTAGTTGATTTCTAGAACACATTATTACCAATGATGTCTCTCACACTCCTTCGGGGCATAGTTATTGGGATCGGACCGGTAATTAAACCGGCGATGCTCTCGGTTCGATGGTTTATTGGTTCAACCGGATGAACCACTGGTTTAAAGCGGTTCGATATAGGTTAAATATATAATTTATTCTTTCTAAACACACGTTTTCGAATCCCACTAACGCACCTTTTTCTCCCATTTTTCTCTCTCCAACTGTTCCCCGGACGCACGTGACCACCTTGCACAAGGCAACCGGGCGGTTCATCTCCGGTTTTCTTTCTAGTTTTCTACAAAACCCGGTGGCCCAACCGGTTTATACCGGGCCAATTACACAGCCGGTCTTTTAACTGGACCAGACCGGCGGAGGCTCTGGTTCCAGTTTTTTATCTTATATATGTCTTATCATCAACCCCATAACCAACATACCAGTAAGTAATTCTAGAAAACCTTTTTTTTTTCTCAATAACCATGCATGATCTTCTGCTTCTATATGTGTGTCCAAAAGAAAAGGGCACCTTAATTCAACTTTTATATGTTCTTGGCAAGGAAACCAGCAGTACACAACTATAATTCCCTATGCATACAGTACACTAATTTAACAAACAAAAGCAGATATTTGACAGTATATTAATCAATCTTAACAACAAAAGCATCAAGCATTATTCTCTGTGAAAAGCCATCTGCTGCAAGGTACTAGTAGTAGTAGGTACTACGTCTTGAGTCTTGAGCTCCGAGCTGATCGATGACCAGCTTTAGACAAAGCTAATAGAGAATACAAGGCAGCCAATGCCATGCAGGAAAAGAAAAGGAATCCAAATAATAAAGGCCAAGAAAAATTCTTCACTTGCTTACTAAGGAATAAGGCTTAGGGTTAGCTTTTGCTAAGCATTCGAGCACGAAACCGGCGTTGTGTATTTCCTCTTTTTTGACCAAATTGAGACAATATATATGCAAATATGCAGGATAATCGTAATAGCTAGCGACAGCCGATTTTTTGGTATATAAGCACATGCAACCTGTTAATTACAAATGTGAGCACACGATATTTGAATTTCTATTTCTAAACAACATGCCCATATAATCAAGTCAATCTGAGTAATCTTATGATGAACAGAATAGTTTGTTTACTTAAATGTCCACGATAGATGAATGGGCCTTTTCTGCCTTGTTACTAGCAGAAACATGCAGAAATCAGGAGCCTCGGTAACTCTCTTCTTCGTGACTATCGTGTTGGTACCTTACTTAGCTTTATTTATTCAGATTACACTGAAAAATTTATATGCATGCTACAATGATCTGAAAAAACTGATATGTAAAACTGCTTTGCAAAACAAATGAAGATTATTAGCACAAATTACGTTTTTGATGATGATCCTCGTGGATGAATTAGATTTGAACAGTACAAAAAATGTTACACCTACTATGTTGATCCCATATCTAAATCAAACGCTAACCGGCTAATAGGAGGTGGGCTGTTGGTCTATAAGTGCACGTACTCACTCAATTTAGCATCCAATTTGCTTGTTGACATTCGGTTGAATAGAATCACTGTTGCATCTTGCCTATAAATAAAAATGTGGGTTTGGCGTGCTCACATTTGGAAATATTGTGTTGCATGTGCTTGGATAAAAAAAATTCGGGTTGGAATATAAAGGGAATTCCTCACCTTTTCTCATCAGCTTAAGTTTTTGGGTTAAACTGGTCGGTGCCTGCAATTTAATGCCTAGCACTAATTTGTACGTCAAGATTTAAAACTACAGGAAATCCTCGTGAAATATTTTGTGATTATGTTCTCTATAGCTAATTACTTTGCAGGAAATATTTGTTGTTGCACAAGCTAGTCTGGGCTGAAAAGCAAAGAATATTTGTGTGACATGCCAGAAAGCCTTCAACGATCTTCTCCTGAGATATCTCACGATTACAAGAGCAACTCTAGTCGAGGCTGTGAAATCAATTAACAACCTTGAATTATAATCCTAGGAACTGTTCCCAGTGAAAGAGAGTCTTAGGAGTTTCATTCCTTCGAAATACTTTGAGAAAAGGACAATGGACTCTGTTTTTATAGAAAGCAAGAGAAGTTGCTGCTGGGATACAAGCCTACAAAATACGAATCTTACATAGAGATGAAGGCCAAAATAGACAACTTTGAAGCCTTGAACACACCTTGAAAACATAATCTAAGAAAAATGACTTATCTAGACCATTAAGCTTCAGCTAAAATCTATTACCGAAGAACTAATAGTGGACAGAAGCCACCCTGAACGTTCACTACTGGAGAACCGATATGATCTTTGTTCGCTCGGCCAAAATCCCAAATATCTCGGTTCTCTTATGAACCGGTACTACGGTTAGTTAGGATCTCTAGTACAGGTTGGTAACACCAACCAGTACTACAGATCATTTTTAGTCCCAGTTTACTTTTTGTCAGGCCGCCGGGGATTTTTGATACTGATGTCCAACCGGTACTAAAGATTATGGCCTTTATATTATCTTTTTCATCCTCTAGCCCGAGCTTTTGCTTCAAAAATTTTCAAATGATACCTATCTAATAAATACAACTGAGAATGACTGCACCCTGACCACAATATTATCTTTGTAGCAAACCACCTGTTAGATGAAAACAACATCCCATTTTGGAAATTTCAGGATAGATACCAATGGTGAAAACTGCATTTTGAGAATTTGATTTTTTTTATTCACAAATATAAGTATAAGTATTTTGAGAGTATTACTTGTTCTATCAACCACCTTCTATTTAAATATCTTTTCATCTTTACCCCAGCCCCCAACCCCATCCCACATTTAGGCCTTCTTTAGTTGCCAAACTTTTTTTTTCCAAAAACATCACATCGAATTTTTGGACACATGCATAGAGCATTAAATATAGATAAAAAACTAATTGCATAGTTTGTATGGAAATCGCTTGACGAATCTTTTGAGCCTAATTAGTCCATGATTAGCCATAAGTACTACAGTAACCCACATGTGCTAATGACGGATTAATTAGGCTTAATAAATTCGTCTCGCGGTTTCTAGGCGAGTTATGAAATTAGTTTTTTCATTCGTGTCCGAAAACCCCTTCTGACATCCGGTCAAACGTCCGATGTAACACTCCAAAATTTTCTTTTCATGAACTTAACACACCCCTTAACAAGAGACATCAAAGTCTTAGGCTGAGTTCAAACTCCACCTCCTGTACGAAAAACAGTGTTACCTATTAACGCATGATTAATTAAGTATTAGCCTTAAAAAACTTGAAAATAGATTAATATATTTTTTGGCTTAATAAATTCGTCTCGCGGTTTTTAGGCGAGTTATGAAATTAGTTTTTTCATTCGTGTCCGAAAACCCCTTCTGATATCCGGTCAAGCGTCCGATGTAACACCCAAAAATTTTCTTTTCACGAAAAAGACATCAAAGTCTTAGGCTGAGTTCAAACTCCACCTCCCGTACGAAAAACAGTGTTACTTATTAACGCATGATTTTAAGTATTAGCCTTAAAAACATGAAAATGGATTAATATAATTTTTTTAAAGCCAATTTCCTATAGAATTTTTTTTGAAAAAGACATGCTGTTTAGCAGTTTGCGGTTTGAAAAACGTGCGCGCGAAGAAAAATGAGAGGTGAGTTGAGAAAGAAGGGAAGAACACAACCTTAATATTAAATAATGAAGCCATTCTTCTCGAGTCGGTTTTGACCACAAGGAAACTTTTGCGGTTTCTTGTCCATTGAAAACAATTGTTTTTCTTGTTCTCAAATTTCTCCAAAAAATCCTGCTAACAATAATTCCACATTTGCACGCGCAGACGTAGCTACTGCTGAAAAAATAATTCTGCTATACAGAAATCGCGTAAGAACTGTGAAAGCTTGCCGAGCTGGTTATCAAAACCAACCACGGCATGGAGAAGTGGCTACCACTTGCGCGAAGTGTTGATGAACTACCTCCAAGGTCTCGGGATGACGGCGCAGGACGTGGGCGTCGCTGAACCAGCTGACCAGGCTCAAAAGGCTCCTCGACAATGCGTACAGTGACCTTACCACGTACAGCCAGCGCGGTGGCCCCTAACGGCCGTCCGCCACCCGTTGTCCTTCATTCTCCGCCGTCGCTGCGCTCGCCATTTCTCGCCGAGCAACGAGAAGAGTGAGAGGGAGAGAGACAGAGAAAGGAAGAAGAAGAGGAGGATAGAGGCTGCTAGCTGGGCCCCACGCCGGTGGCTAATCACCCTCCTGATCACATCTCTTCCCTCATTGACATTTGGGTCCACTTGTAGTTTATCTGTAATTAATCATCTAACTATCCATGGAGTCACCAACATGTGGGAACCATAAATCCAACCTATCCCCTTTGCATCTTGTCCGGTAACTCGCGGCGTGCTGAGCTATTGGGCCGGCCGTCTCGACCGGCCCATGCACCGAGCTCATTCCTTGGTCCGAGCCCAACAACCCCGAGGGAATATTCCTTTGGAATATTCTCTTCGATTCATAATAAATCCTTTCTATATTCTCAGAAATTCATTTATCCTTCAAAAATTCATATCTCATAAACCATAACTCCGATTGACTCCGTTCCACTTCCTAAATCCTTTTAAAATTGAGATATATATAATTGCACTATTAATATGAAATAAATATTATTTATTTATAGGGTTTTCTTGTATTGATTATGCAGCAGACGTTTCGGAAATTTGCTAGGCGCAAGGATCATTAAGAACCAAAGATTAAGACTAGGGCAAGGCACTCTTCGATCAAATTTCTCCTAATTTACAAAATGTGTTATTTGCAAAAGGCATGTATAGTCTCCCGTTAAAAAAGGCATGTATAGTGTACACTTTAATTTGATCAGCCTCGGTACATGTGCAACCGATGAACCTACCTAGTAGTTGCATTACTCTACGTAGGATATTGCAAACCTCTAATCCTAGTCACCCCACCAATGAGGTATGTCGATATTCATGTCTTCCAGAAATACATATCGGTCAACCCCCACCTTTCACTATTATACGTCAACTTTGGGAAAAACGGGTTGGAAATGGTATGAGAAAACCTGATACATGGTGTCGGTGGATTCGAAAAGGAAAACTATTTGGGAAATTCGCGATGCGAGGTTCTACCTGTATGGTGCGCCCTCGTATTCTCAAGTAAGGACCGATTCCTTTGGAAATGCCATCCATGCATTGTACAGTGCAACCACACGGGTATTCTAGTTTACACCTAGAAAAGTAAATTGTTGATTCAGGTCTATCTTGCGTGGCAGTATTTGTGGAACACCGGGGATATAGGAGACGAAGTTACGGATCAAGTTTTACAAACACTGAAATATAGCCTCTGTAAGTGGCACATGGTACCTGACAAGTACGAGTAGGAGACATCACCGGTGTTCCTAAGTAGAGGAGGGCATTGGCATGCCTGATGCTTGGCTCGTTGGAGCGACCCAACTATGTGGCATGGGGTATTCATGGGTTAGTATCGGGAAGGCCTTGTCACAAACTTTCAATGCCGGCGGGTGTTGGTCTAAGCTTCTTGTCGTGTGGGTAAAGTGTGCAACTTCCGCAGAATTTAGCTATATTGTTCAAACAACCGTGTCCACGGTCAAGGGTGAATGTGAGGTGATTCTCTTAGTGTATATTTGTTTGTGCGTGCTTTGTGAAGTTAGTTTGTGGGATGGGAATCTTTGTCAGCGATGGTCTGAGTGACTGATGGATAACCTGGGTGGTTTGAAACGGGTCTGTATGACCCGAGATATCGGGATGGCATCATAGAGTAGGCTTCCCGAGTGGAAGCAAAATGGTATAGGATATGGGCGGTTTGGGAGAGCCAAGGTGTAGGAATATATGATGTAATGAGAAGTTGTTTGAGATGATGTGGAAGGACGATAAACTAGTAAGAGATGTTCAAAACTATAGATGAAAAGAGAATAAAATGAATACAGCTAAAATGTTGCTTACATGCTTGAGTTGTTGCAAAGCATCTCGCGGGCGGATCGAGATGATAAGTCTCCTTCCAAAAGGTTTATAAAACCTCACAGTTTGAAAAGTGTTTTGAAATAAAAGATTTACAAAATAAACCCAACCTTTGTTTGAAGCTTGTATTATTCGGTTTTCCTAGTGGCTTGCAAAGTAGGAAAGTACAACCCTTCTATTGTTGTTTGTTCTTCTCCCCTTTCTAAGTTCAGGTTGGTGAGGATGAATGATTGGTTTCTTATTTTTTTAAAAAAAGATGAATGATTGGTATTGTCCCTAGACCCAAGCCACTGCTTGTATAGTGGTGTTCTAGAGCTACGCTAAAGTTTCGCTTCTGTTATTTTTGGATGGAGGTTACTGCTTAGGGATTTCCCGAGGTTCCAACATATGAAGGTATAAATTTATTAGTACTATTGCAATGATTCACCATGTTTCTGCAGGTACCCGCACTTATTTTTCTGGGACTGGTATCGGCATGACAGTTCCGTGGAGGATGGTTCGCCATTCTCCCGCGGCGCACCCTCTTTGGTGTTGTCTGTGCGGTGATGCCAGGGCGGGGTATAGCAGGGCCTTAACACAAAATGACAAAATTTCTATATGTATGCGCGTACGTAAGGTTGATGGGTATAGTTTTTTTGAAAAACCAAAACTCTCATTTTAAAGGACTGACCAACTTGAGAAGTCAATATAGTGTGCACCTATTGTTCATACGAGCATTAGCTAAATATATGGTTAACTAACTGTGAGGCCTCGGCCCTCGGAAATGGTCAAATCTCATCTTTGTTTCACACCAAGGGGTCTATGATGACAAGTCTAACCAGTCATTATTATTGTAGCACAATTATCTTGGTTAGAAAGGTAACAATTATTACGACATGTGGCACTTAGCTAATCTGCTAATGGATGTGTTTGAATGAAGGGGCTTTCGATAAATTATGAAAGGCGTACTATTATCAATGTATCGGTAATTAGAAAATGTTAATTTTGCTTTGGCTACACATTTACACAGTAGCACAATCGAACCACCTATCGGACGTACGACACTATAACCACCACTACACAATTTAATCAGACTTGTGAACCTGTTAGATATTTTATCTTTAGTCATCATTATTACACTAGCTACTAGAAATACCATTTTTATAGACATGGATATTATTTTTCTTCCCTAGCGGGTAGGCCTCTCAGAGCCAAACGGTCTCCTAAGAAAATAACAACAAGGGTCGAGACCATCGTTCGCCTGCGAAAATATATTTTTGCATCAAGTTAGCTAGGTTAGCTAAGATATATGATAACCAACAGTTATAGAAGATAGATTAGAAAATCTAAAGCGATGACCTAATCCACCAATGCAAACCGCTGAGACAAGTCATACCTACCTCTTGTCAGAAGATGAAAGTCGATTTCATTACTCGAAGCATGAACTCGTCGAAAAAGTATATAATAGTTAAAAGGTGGTGATGCACCGAGAGTTTATTGAACGATTGTTGTATTTATTACACGACTTTGGGCATGAATGCACCGAGAGTTTATTGAACAATTGTTGTCTTTATTACACGACTTTGGGCATGTATTTGTACATGCAGTACAAATTTGTCCATATTAGACACGACTTAAACTTTCCTAAATTACAAAAACACACAACCAAGTTCCTATAGCGGACTCTTACCAAAACCCTTAATGAACATGACTCATTAATATTCCTAATTAGCATAGATCTAATTGCTTGTAATGGACTCTATGCTTGTTTGGTAACAATCTTAAATTACTGATCCGAGTTTAACTCTCACTCGACATCTGTCTGTATCGACTGTCCTGTCCATATTGGCTAGCCGATTCCGACTTTGTATCGGCCGATACAGTCCTCGATCAGCCGACGCGGTGCACTTTTTTAGAAACCAAACTTGTCCTTTCAAATCCATTTTCGATCCATCTTTGCCTCCGGTTATCTTGCCAAATTTTGCTGTCAACAGTAACTGCCACCTATGCCATCCGTTATATGGATGAGTGAATCTATAATGGTTCTCCTAGCCCGTTACGGATGACACTACCACCACCTACCTGATCAATGGACCCTACTAGTCGGTCCACATACTCATACAAGTTTCTCCTATTTTACCGATGGGTCTCAAATTTTCCTGTCTAATAACCATCTCTTTGATGGACTCAAACTATATCAGTGTTTCACGCGCAGAGGCTGATGGCAAAAACATATCTCATAAAAAAGAATTTACCCGCGTGCAAAGTATTATAAAAGTTTCTAAACATAACACAAGTTTTGTTGTCATCAATAGTTCTACAAAATGTGTAGAATCAGAATATACTTTTTATAAGAAGAAACAAAACAGATCCAAAATTGAAACATAAAAAATTGTGTAGTCACTTTATTTTATCCCTTTTCCCTCCACATAGTTAAAGAAAACAAGTCAACTTGCATGCATGAAGGTACATCAATTATTGCTATAAACCATAATATGTTGTGTAATTCTTGTTTTCCAATTAATTGCTATATATCTCTCATCGAACTTAATTTGTATGGAAAAATGTAGTCATTATTAATTATTATTGCTAATTTGTTCAAGATTTTTTGTCTGCTTCTCCTTATAAACTTCTACCATTAATTTGAATCTTATTTCGAAATATAAGAATTTGCAACACTATTCATAACATTATTTTGTTCCATAAATCACCTCCCATTTAATTTTTTTCTTATTTTACCCTCACCTACGGTCCCACCCTTTATTATTGAGGCGTATTGAAGTCTTTTCCTCATAACCTTAATCTCTAATATAACAAGAAATGCTTATATTTTGGAATAACCGTACATACAAAGTTTTCGTAGCAACATATAGGGTGTCTAGTAATATACTGTACCGATATTCTAAAATATAAGAGATTTTGCTTATAAATTCACGTGGGAAAAATCTCTATATATATTTTGGACGGGTGTGATAAATAGCTGGCGCAAATACACATCTACTTCGTCTAATATATACCTAAAAGACAATCTTTTTTTTTTTTTAACTCGTCAACGTTAGATGTTTGTCGTCTCATTCCTTGCTAGCTCTTCTTTAGTAGACTCTTCCGCGGTGTCTTTCTTTTTTATTAATCTGTCTAATAATTGAACCACTTCCTGCTGGACCAGTATATGATCGATTGACTATAACTAGCTAGGTGGTTTGCTAAGTGGATACACTTAGGACGAACACAAGCACAACAAAGAGCGCGAGATATGGCGGAGACAATGGTTCTTCCCCTTATCGGCCAGATCATCGGCATTGCAAAGGATCTCGCGGCGGCGGCGCGGACGGCGAAGCAGAACAGGAGCAGGTGCCAGAGGCTCGCGCGCGACGCCGAGATGATCGTCGAGCTGCTGGAGGAGGAGCAGAGGCGCTCCTCGGGGTCCGAGTGGGCGTCCGCCGCCGCTCGCGAGAGTGCGGCGGCGAGGCTGCTGCTATGCAGGCTGAAAGACGGCATCGACGACGCGCTCAAGCTCATCCAGTCCTTCGGCAGCCGCGGCCGGGTCGACCGCTTCTTCCATGGGAAGAGCCTGGCAGGCAAGCTCGAAAATGTTCACGAGGAGATCAACAGCTGCCTCAGGCTGTACCATCTTGCCAACCGTACACTCCTGTACCATAACATCAAGCTACTAGAAGAAATAATATGTTCCCTGCTCCGACCGGAGGTAATACTGCCACCCTCCACTCCTTTTCAATTTCTGTATTTTGATATTTCAGAGATGGCTTATTGACTTTATAATCACAACATTTATGGTACTAAATATATAGTTTTCAGATGCTCTACCTTAAATATATATAGTTACGTACGTGATAAGTTTGATGTTAAATATATGTATATATAGTTTTGTGATTTATCATTTAAAATTTGTAGTTTTGTTATAGTTGCGTTAAAATTAAGTATATATCTGCTTTCAATTAGTATACAACGATACAATTATAGTACTACAAAATATTTTTAACAGCTAGCAATGCAGTCAATTTATTTATAATAATATCCTAATTAATGGCTATTTACTTGAGATATCTATATATGGCTTGAGACTAACATAAATTGACAAGATCGAATATATAAAACATGTATTAGAATAAATAAAAAAAAGGTATAGAAACAGATGAAAAACGTACACATTGCTCTTAGGAACTTTATATATAGATATAAAAAAAATGTTATCTTATATCAGGAAGGAAAGGAGTTGCGGAGGACGTTGAGCAGTCCCTCTATCCCTAAGGATTGGTCCGACGACAAAAAAGAAGTCTTCATGTGGTTTATTAGTCATTCCAATCAAGATAACAATTAAGATAGTGGAAATATTATTCTCCCCCTTTTTTTAACAAAGGGCAGAAAAAGACAATTACAAATAAACGTGCATTGAGAACTAATTTAATAAATTAAGGGTTTTTGTTTCTTTCTTTTGTGGCAGGTTTGAAATTAAGGGAAAGTTTGAAAGAAATCAACCTGTTAATAATGCCATAGAGATACCAGCTGGAAACGTTGAAAAGCACGCGGGTCCTTATGATGGGAAAGGCTCCGAACTAAACATCGTTTCACAAGGTAAAATTTTATCAATTACCATAGGCTCAATTTCCATTCATATGCAATTAAAATAGAGAAAATTTGGCGTGAAGTATTCGTCTAGCACAATAAAAAAGGGTGACCACAAATAGTATCATAGGCATAGAATACATCGGATGCACATTTCCTAAAAGTGATATATATCCCAAAATAATTGTATAGTTAGAATAAAATTTCCAAACCAGTTGCCTTTCTAGCTAGCTGCCCACATCACACCCCTTAGGATTAAAACAATTGGAGTATCAAACTTGAAGATCAATTTGAGATTTAATTTCTCCTATCCTCTGATGGGGGTATACTTGAGATATATCTCTCCATGAAGGGAGGTACCAAAATTAAAGTCATAGAATGGAAAAGGTTGGTCGTTGTATATGTTATTGACTTTTTCTTACAATTTTACAGGTATAGATATTTCGGTTACCTAACAATATGCAAATGCATATACCTCTCTACTCTCTATAGCACCCAAGGACCAGAAAATTCATTGCCAATGTACAAACTTGTTTTCTAATCAGTTCAGTTGGTTTAAGTTTTTACCCCTCAAATAATAGTTACCTACATACTTTCCAAGGATCAGAGAAGACCTCAAATCTTGCACAAATCCAAATGAAACATATCTAAGAAGCACAACTGAGAATGCACCCGCACCCTAACCACAATATTATTTTTGTAATAAACCACCTGTTAGATGAAAACAACATCCCATTTTGGAAATTTCAGGACAGATACCAATGGTGAAAACTACTCCCCCTGTTCATAAGTAATAGCATTTTTAGAATTTGAATTTTTTTTCACAAATATAAGCATTTAGAGAGTACTACGTACTCGTTCCATCAACCACCATTCTATTTTAATATTTTTTTTCATCTTACTCCAGACCCCAACCCCATCCCAAATTTAACAATAGACATCAAAGTCTTAATATTTGATAAACAACCATCAAAGTTTTCGATATTGAAGTCGTTCTCCTCGAGTCGGTTTTGACCACAAGAAAACTTTTGCAGTTTCTTAGCTTGTCCATTGAAAACAATTGTTTTCCTTGTTCTCAAATTTCTCCGAAGATCCTGCTAACAACTCCACATTTGCACGCGCAGATGTAGCTACTGCTGAAAATAATTCTGCTACAGAAATCGTGGAGGAACTGCGAAAGCTTGCCGAGATGGTTATCAAAACCAACCACGGCATCTAAGAGTGGTAAATAGCGCTTATAAACCACTAAAAAAAAAGGTGGAAACCACTCAATTATACTGTGTTATAAGTTGTGCACTAATTGAACACAGTTTTCTATTCTAGTAGCAACATGTTGTATGTTTTCTGCCTAACACATTGATATAGTTGTGAAAGATATGTCCCAGGATCGAATTATTATTAAGCTAAGCTTTTGCTCATGGATCCATACTCTAAAGGCTCATAAAGTTAAGATTGATTAAGATATGTTCTGGCCAGTACATGCATAAATAAGAGCCTCACTAAGATCCTGGATGAGGGGGACTTAATTTTTCAATCAACTCCCACTAAGTTAAGCTTGAGTTTATTTGGGCACTATAGTAAACTATAGGTTTTGTTGTCTCGGTGACGCATAATGTTGTCGAAGACACATTGCTTTGGGGAGCTATTTTATTTGATAAACTCGTCAGATAGTCTCAAAATCAAGGGGAGAATGTTGGTTGATTTTATCGGCTAATGCCGGTTAGTTAGGATAAGGTTAAAATCCCACTGGTTTTCCTATCCTAACAAGAAACAAACTAAGAGATAAATCTGTTTTGTGTTATCGGTACAAAATAGACTTGAATTTCAGATTGAGATAAACCCCCGAGCCCCACCAGTGTCGCTTATAAAAAGAAAGAGGAGGGAGGCAGGTAACGATCTGATCTCTCTCTAACCTCAAACCCTAAATCAATCGCCCGATCGATTAGACACTGGAAGGGGTTCGTGAGGTATCTCACAACAGAAGAAGAAAGAAGAAAAGCAATGGCTTCATCTCAGGTCAGTAGATCAATTAATTTCCGCATAAGCAGAAGGTGATCATGTTTAGGCTAAGACTCAATTAGTTAATTGGATTAAATTCCAACACAATCAGCTGCAACGGCAAGTTTGATGTGACTTGTGATGGTGGTGAGCTGTGTAAATTAATGAACGGGGGAAACATGCATGTAGATACTTGTTTATGAGTACTGGCTGTGAGATGGACAAAATGCATGGAGCGTCGTGCTGCACCGCGTGACGAGAGGAAGAAGAGGGCAAAGCGGCGGCGCTGTTTGCAAGCCGGGCAGCGAGGGGAGGAAGAGGGAGGGGAGGCGGCGAGGCAAGGGAAGCGCGGGCGGTGCTTGCGAGGCTAAGGACCAGCTCTACCCAAGGAGAGAGCATCCCGGACTAGCGGTCGTGGTCGTGCAGGAATCGGCGTCGCCATTGGTAATTTGGTATCGCTGCAGAGTTGGACGGGGCTCAAAATTCCATGGACGAAAATACCCCTCGCTAATGAGGAATAGAGTGTTAATCCCTCTTTTAATCTCAGCCACTGATGTGCTTTAATTTTCGTGCAATTTTTTTTTTTTTAAGAAGTATAGAAGCACATCTCAAACAATTGTTTTCCTTGTTCTCAAATTTCTCCGAAGATCCTGCTAACAACTCCACATTTGCACGAGCAGATGTAGCTACTGCTGAAAATAATTCTGCTACAGAAATCGTGGAGGAACTGCGAAAGCTTGCCGAGATGGTTATCAAAACCAACCACGGCATGAAGAAGTGGCTACCGCTTGTGCGAAGTGCGAAGCTGATCCTTGACTTCATGAACTACCTCCAAGGTCTCGGGATGACGGCGCAGGACGTGGCGTCGCTGAACCAGCTGACCAGGCTCAAGAGGCTCCTCGGCAATGCGTACAATTACCTTACCACGTACAGCCAGAGCGGCTGGACCACAATCAGCCGCTTTGGTAGGAGCTCGAGGAGGATAGATGAACAGATCACAGACGCCCAGAACAAGATCGACCTGTACCTCGAGCAACTACCCGCTGTTAGCCATAGCCAGATGTCCGGCCTCCTCGGAGGCATCCTCCGCAGTTCAGAGGTGCAGCATTGCATATCTTTTTCATGTATACATATTTGTTGGATCGTATCTTGACCAGTACGTGATTTGAGGTAACTTGTATTGAGCTCATTTCTATGTGTGTTTATTTTGCACAGAGTCACGACATGAAAATGTTGCAGGAGCTTTTCAAGACATTCCGGAAGACCATGTAGGGGAGAATGTACCTGCAGACAAGTAGAGCTCATTCCCGCTGATGGTTTCTACTACATTATCTCTTTACCAAACAAATTAAGATATCCAATGTTTTTCTATATATTCAATAAACAACATCCGATAGTCTTCTCCCGGTTGTTAGTATTAGGTGTGGCTAGCCAGCTAGTTGCTTATCTATATTTACATTGTGCCATTTTGTCTGGATGCCTTGTTTCAAACATGGTTGTGCTGGAGAATAGTCAATATATATGTTACTCCCTCCATTTCTATTTACATGACATTTGATCGTTGGTTACTTTATTTTTTTAAAAAAGAAAAACAGAGGTAGCACTGTTTTGTAAAATAGAGATTTTAATTTCGTTCCCTCGATGTATGGGTTGGCTTTTACATATTTATATGTATGTATAAGGTCCTGAGGCTGAGGCAACCAGGGCCCAGGGGCAAAGCCGATCCCCCCCTCCCCTCTAGTGGCGGATCAGGAATTTTTGTGGGCTTGGGCAAGCCTGACAATTGCAGGAAAACCAGTGCAAGCCACTGTAACAATGAGACGATGATGGTTCTGTTTTTGTTGATGGGCTAGACTATAGTACTTTGTAATTTATTATCTTGAAAAGAAAAAAAAAATAATGGGTGCTAAAGAGTTCACTTTGCCTTCAGGTTAGAAAGACGTGTACTTGGTTTCTTGTCTGAATTAAGCGTCCTAATGGGGCTAAGCTGTTGCATGCCGCTGGACTAGTGCCTAAGCACCATGATTTGTTAGTGCTAATCTAGAGATCTTTTACGGTGCTTAGAAGGTATCTGAGGTACCTCCTTAACCAATTGATATCCACCGTTAATTCTCAAAGGGTAATTTAAGAATAAAAATTATTATTAAAAATGGTAGCTTAGTAATTGTTCAATCCCCAATTCCCCATCCACTACACGATTTCCTTTTCAAGATTAACCCTAATAATTCTCAATCAAACGAGGCTGAGATGGGGCAGTGCGTGCGACGGCGGCGATCGGCTGGCGTGTGCTGATGCTATGACCAGCACGGGAGAAACGGGCTCATGCGGCGGCGGCGACAGTGATCGGCTGCTGCTTTTGTACGCTGCGACCGGCGGGCGCGTGCGGCCTTGGCGAGCGGCGGGCTTGTACGGTAGCGGCGACCAGCAGGTCTGCCAACTGGTTGTGAATGTATACGTACATATCAGTAGAGAATTACATGATCGTTTGACAAAAGAAAGGAGTAGGACACATATTAAAAATAAGACGATTTTGCCCTTAGCCATACACTTCGGCCTTCCATACCTGGCCCACTTGTTTAATACCTTTCTCTCGGTACATTCTCTCTTGGTGCGTTAGATTATTAGAAATCAACGTTCCTAATTAATATCTCGCTAATCTAATCTAATGGTGTATGCGGCGGTAGAGCCTCGGCAACTACCTAGGGCAGCCGGGCTTTGGCTCCGCCGCTGCCCCCCCCCCAGGCTTCCCCCAGGTTGTCTCAGGCTCTCAGCCGTAGTTTCTCGCATAATCAGAGACTCCTCCAAACAGTCTAGCTTTTGATCTAGACTCTGAAAAGTTGTAATTGTAGAATCCAGATAATGAACTAGAATAGAAACCAGAAGCTTGGAAACCTAGCTTTTTTAGATTCTTAGAAGCTGGCTACCAACCAGCTGCTTCTCAGAATCTTAAGCTCTCCCAAACATACACTAAGTATCTAATAATAATAAAGTTCACATCGCTAGGTGCCTAATAATATTTGAAGGGTACAATTTGCTATAGTTTAACGTACGCTCATGCAAGAATTGTAACCTCAATTCCTATGATATAATTTAACTCTTTATTTCAATTTTAAATTTCTATAATATTAGTTAATACTTGCAAGATAGAGAGTTTATTGTTGCTCATATATTGTGAAGATCAGTTTTTTGTTTGATTATTTGTCTATTTATCTATATTTTTAGTTTCGATAATTTTATCACGTTTATAATCTATCTATTCAGCACTCATGACTAAATTAAAATCAATAAACACATGTAGTATTGCTACAGTACCTACCTATTTTTTATATTATCATGTGTTTTTCTACTTTGATATGACATATTGCCTGTGGAAAGCACTGAAATTTGCTTATATATTTTTTGCATTATTTATTTTATTTATATGATGGTAATCACTTGTCAAGCTATCCCCTTCAAGGCAACCATGGACAAAATTTAATCATTCGTCTTTATTTTTATTTGCTCTTAATGAATAATATGGGACATTCACATATAGTTCGTGGCTAGCTCTGCACAATTAATGTTTCTTCTTTCAGAGACGACCCAGTTCCAACCTTCATCATTGTTGCTAGACCAAAATAATATGTGTTTTGAATTATTTTAGATAAATGACGACTCATTTAGACCGTTCATTCCATAATGATTCACTGGTTGATATTACTTTTTATTAGATAATGGAATGAACTGGTTGATATTACTAGCTATTACCCTCCTATAATGGAAGTTTTATTGATCTCAATCAATCGTACCTCCTATTATGCAATTGATCTTAAAAAAGAAACAGTTGTTGTGGCACGAGTACAAAAAAGCTATCGATAATCGCATGCCACCAAGCTTCAACAATCTTCTTCCTATCTCTAGAGCAACTATCGTCGAGGTTGTGAAAATTAACAGACCCAAACATTGAATTAAAATCCTAGGAACTGATCAGCAGGGTGCAAAAGAATTTTAGGAATTTCATTCCATATCTTTTCTAGAGGAAAGGATCATATGGCCCAACTTCTATGAAAGCAGGAGTTGCTGCTGTCCACAAGATAAGAACCAATTACATCAAAATGAAAGCCAAAATATACTACTTTTAAACCCTAAACACACCTCCGAAACATTAGCTAAGAAAAATGGTATTTTCTCGGCCAACGAACTTCATCGAACAACTAGATATTACAGAGTACTAAGTAATACCGGATAGAAACCACATTGATATCTTCAAAATGGTGGTGCAGACGAAAACCCATCTACTTGATTTGAAGAGATCCTTGCTTGTGATGTCATTGAGGCTTCATCGGGGCAGCATTTTCAATCGTTTGTATCTCCCGGAACCTCCCATGCACATTGGGTTTGGTTATCTTAGCCAATAGAAAGAAAGAGGAAAAACAAGCACAGCAAATCCAAACATTTGTCTTGCGACATGAATCCTACTGGCAACGGGTTGGAATTGAAGATGGCAAGGAAGGACTATAAATAAACAGTGGTTTGATGAGATTAGGACGTTATGTAAATTCAGGTGGGTGGATGCATATATAGTTCAGCTTTAAAATTGTAATATCATAAATCCTAGAGTAAATGAAAAGGTAAAATTTATTCGGTGCACGCTCTCTATTTGGTCTTATCCAAAGACCCTTTCGTAAGCCATCCGATCAGTTGATGATGGCTGAGATACAAACACGTGGATGTTATACTAACCAAGAAATACATAAACGAGACCACTTGCTAGAAAAAAGAGGACCACATGCTATTTGCTAGTTGTCATGTCAATTCACGTGCATGCTACTGAGGCTAACAAACCATTACACTAGTATATTTTTCCTTTTGGTATAGAATCTTTTATGGCTTATATTTTTTAGACCGTATATTATTTTTATGATCCATTTGCACCATCATACTCCACTTAAAATATGTGATAAATATTGAATATATTCAAATTGGAAAAAGTCCAAATAACCCCCTAAACTTTAGATGGAAGTTCATCTAGCACCGTGAACTTTAAAACCGGACATCCAACCCCCTGAACTTTGCCATATCATCTATATTACCCCTTAAGGTGTTTTTGGATGATGGTTTTGCATATTTTGGAAGCTTAAACATACAAATTTAAATAGCTAATATAACATATTTGCATATCATCAGTTATAAGTCATCAATTTATTCTTGTAGAGTGATATCATACTATTGGCATGTTGGTACTTGTTTGTAAGTGTGAGCTAATAAGGAGAAAAAGAAAGATTTATGTCAAAATTTTAATATAGATGTCCAAAGCGTATGACATATGATCGAACTCATCCAACTTATATATAAATTAGAAAGAAACTACTATGCAAAATTATCTTGGGGGGGGGGGCGAATGTCACGACCGCCTCTCTAACGGACTCTGAAGCTATGACAATGGACGGGGAACAGGAGAAGGTGTAAAGCTCAAAGGCGTAAAGCAATGGAGGAAAGCGTAATTATGTGGGCGAAAGCGTATTTATGTAATAAAGGAGTTGGTGTGTGTGTCACATGGTGTGTGGGCCCTGCGTGGTCAGATCGGGAGGGGAATATAACCTCAATGAGCTGTACCAAAACAACTATGATGAGAAATAGAAAAACAATCCCTCCTACCAACTCTGTCTCGTCTTCCTCCTCTGCTTCTCCTCTGTTCTTCCCCTCTTCCACGCAATTGATCGGTCCCTCAACTCCGGTGAGCTTCGCCGCCGGATTTGGGTCGTGACATTTGAGCTCTACAATCACACCTCAAATATACAAGTTCTTCATTCATCATATAAATGTTACATCCTCGCAAGTATATCTTTTTTAAATTTTGAATAGAGAAGTATGTCAAATTGGTTAACACTGAAACTTTAGGACCATAATACGTAGGGTTATGTGTTACGTACAAAAAATCATGTGATTTTGTGAAACTTCATAATTAGTGGGGTTTTATGAAATTTATTCACATTTTTAATATCACTCTGGGTTATTTCCAAAATTCGAATATTTTTGGGCTAGACGCCTTTATCACCGCTTAAAAAAAAATTAGGCCGCTTATCATCAGGGCACGGTAACCTCGGTCCTGGCGGTTTGGGAAACCCAGCACACATCCAATATTAGATTTTTATATTTTAGGATGGAGGAAGTACAATTATTATCATCCATGGTAGATTAATAGAATGTTAAAACAGTGTCCCTAGCTACCTCGATGAAAAGAAGCTAGTATTAGGGTATCTTATTTGCTTTTACTTTTTGAAAAGTAAATGCAACAAAATGTCCACGGTACATTATTTAAACACTTTGCTTGGGAAGTTACGCCACATAGTTTCTTATTTAAATTTAGTCACAATGTAATTACTTCTAATGCTATAGAGAGTTACTTCTATTGCATTGTTAAGTTACTTCTATGGTTTAAATAAATTACTTTTAAATTAATAAAATATTTGAATATATTCAACATTGATCTCATTTTATCACATATTTTGAGTGGAGTATAATGATGCAAATAGATCTTTAAAATAATATATGATTTAGAAGATATAAGTTATCAAAGAGTGTTAAAAAGAGAGCTAAAGGGGGATTTATACGTGGAATGGAGTAGTTGCTAGCTAGTTGCTTTAACCAAACCAGCGACCGTGCACTGTGTAGTCGTGTACAAAAGAAAACCAATGAATTTGGTAGTACAAGTTAAGTGCAGGAATGGGCATATGCATGGACAATGAAACGTATTGTTCAGGCTGCAAAAATGAAGATGAAAATGCAGCCTAGTCCACTAGCGAAGCATAGGTTAGAAATACTCTCTACGTCCCATATTATAAGTATCCTATAATATTTGCATGCCACGAAGGTTCAATGGTCTTCTTCCTATCTCAAGAGAAACTCTCGTCGACGCTGTGAAATCAATACCCAAACCTTGAATTAAAATCCTAAGAACTGGCCGGCCTAGTCAAAAGAACCTTGTGAATTTCAAACCTTGCAGGTCTATCTTAGAGAAAAGGTTCATATGTTGCCCTGCTTTTATGAAAGCAGGAGTTGCTGCTGTTCACAAAATATGAACTGATGACATCAAAATGAAGACCAAAATAGATTCCTCTTAATCCTAAACACGCACCCGCACACACACACCTCCAATACATTAGCTAAGAAAATATGTATTTTCTAGACCAACGAGCTTCAAACAGCTAGCTATTACTCAATAAATAATACTGGATAGGAATCATCCTAGACATTCATGTCTTGGAAATACTGGTGAAGACGAACTCCCATCTACTTGACTTCTAGAACACATTAGTGCTTGTGATATCAGTGAGGCTCCTACGGGGAGGAATCTTGGATTGTTCGTATCTCCTAGCACCTCCCATGCCTATTGGGTTCGGCCGGTGGAAAGAAAGAGGAAGGAGAAAAAGAACAGCAACTCCAAACATTTCGCTTGTGACGCGAACCCTGCTAGGGAAGGATGGGAGAATAGCAAGGACAAGGAAGGACTATAAATAAAGGGAGAGGTGTGATTAGACTAGGGCGTTGTGTAAATTCAGGTGGGTGGATACATATATAGCCCATGTGTGATTAGACTATGGACAATGTTAATTAGGTGCAGTCAGTTTCTCTTGTTCAGGCTGCAAGAATATAATGTACAGATGAAAGTTCAGGTTAATCCACTAGTGAAGCTGGTCAGAAATGGTTATTTTCCAATTTTGAGGGCTAAGTACAGTTTAGGACTTCAGAGTTTGGACAGATTCCCTGGATCTAGTATGAATAAAAAAAATAGAAGAAATGTTGCATCTAGTACAAGAAAAATAGCACTGATTTTTCATGTGCATGTATTTCGCAAGTGTGGCATGGAGGTGCTCTCTTCTCGAGCAAAAATTTTAAGCAGGTTCGAGAGATTTTGCTCCATAAATTTTACTCCGCAGTTCTATGTTGGGAAGAAATTATGTGGGATGATAGATCCCATCATCTCATATGTTCAACATCTTTTTGCAGTATTGATGACTTATTGCATAAATACTGGATAGAAACCACATTCATATCTTCAAAATGGTGGTGCAGGCGAAATCCCACCTACTTGACTGGAAGAGCACATTGCTTGTAATGTCAGTGAGACTCCTTCGGAGCAGCATTTTCGATCGTTCGTATCTCCTGTTACCTCCCATGCCAATTGGGTTGGCTGTCTTGGCCAGTAGAAAGAAAGAGGAACAAGAAGAAGCACAACAACTCCAAACATTTTTCTTGTGACATGAATCCTACTGGCAACGGATTGGAGGATGGCAAGGAAGGACTATAAATAACTAGTGGTTTGATGAGATTAGGACGTTATATAAATTCAGGTGGGTGGATACATATAGTTCAGCTTTAAAATTGTAATATCATAAACCCTGGGGTAAAAGAAAACAGATGCATTTGGTGCAGGAATGGGCATATGCATGGACAATGAAACCTCTTGTTCAAGCTGCAAAAATGAAGATAAAAATGCAGCCTAGTTCACTAATGAAGCGAGGTCAGAAATATAATGATCATTTTCCAGTTTTCAGGGCTAAGTCCGGTTTAGGGCTCTGGACAGAGTCATTGGGTCCATTTCGGATTTGTTAATTTCATAACCCCGATTCAAATTTCTCAGTGTTTTATGTGTGTATTCTCGTGTCTGCTGTTTCCATGTCACAAAATCGTTAGTACCTTCATTTCATTTTAACTTGTTAGGTGCAGCAACCTTTCTTCATTTAAGGGGTAATTATCTCAAGAAAGATAATTCAGCGCATAATAAAACTTTCTCCTCCTCTATACCGTCTTCTTTTGAGAAAATTCTTTTATATATTTTCCTTTACATGTTGACCTTATCCCTATTTGTGGTTGTGAAAATATGTCTACCTCTATTACCCCGTCTTGTAATATTTTCTTCCTTGTTTACTCCTTCTTGCCCATATTATCCCCCACATGATTAGAATTTGGAAGCTAATCAAATATGAATCTTGTCCTGAACATAAAAGTGGACTATGGTTTCGTAATCATATTTTCTACATTCGTGAAACCATGCCTAAATAGACATGTGAGTGGAGTATAATGGTGCAAATAGATCTTTAAAATAATATATGATTTAGAAGATATAAGTTATCAAAGAGGGATAAAAAGAGAGCTAAAGGGGGATTTATACGTGGAATGGAGTAGTTGCTAGCTCGTTGCTTTAACCAAACCAGCGACCGTGCACTGTGTAGTCGTGTACAAAAGAAAACCAATGAATTTGGTAGTACAAGTTAGGTGCAGGAATGGGCATATGCATGGACAATGAAACATATTGTTCAGGCTGCAAAAATGAAGATGAAAATGCAGCCTAGTGCCCTAGTCCACTAGCGAAGCATAAGTTAGAAATACTCCCTCCGTCTCATATTATAAGGGATTTCGGGTGGATATGACATATCCTATAATATTTGCATGCCATGAAGGTTCAATGGTCTTCTTCCTATCTCAAGAGAAACTCTCGTCGATGCTGTGAAATCAATACCCAAACCTTGAATTAAAATCCTAGGAACTGGCCGGCCTAGTCAAAAGAACCTTATGAATTTCAAACCTTGCAGGCCTATCTTAGAGAAAAGGTTCATATGTTGCCCTGCTTTTATGAAAGCAGGAGTTGCTGCTGTTCACAAAATATGAACTGATTACATCAAAATGAAGACCAAAATAGATTCCTCTTAATCCTAAACACGCACCCGCACACACACACCTCCAATACATTAGCTAAGAAAATATGTACTTTCTAGACCAACGAGCCTCAAACAGCTAGCTATTACTCAATAAATAATACTGGATAGAAATCATCCTAGACATTCATGTCTTGGAAATACTGGTGAAGACGAAATCCCATCTACTTGACTTCTAGAACACATTAGTGCTCGTGATATCGGTGAGGCTCCTACGGGGAGGAATCTTGGATTGTTCGTATCTCCTGGCACCTCCCATGCCTATTGGGTTCGCCGGTGGAAAGAAAGAGGAAGGAGAAAAAGAACAGCAACTCCAAACATTTCGTTTGTGACGCGAACCCTGCTATGGAAGGATGGGAGAATAGCAAGGAAGGACTATAAATAAAGGGAGAGGTGTGATTACACTAGGGCGCGTTGTGTAAATTCAGGTGGGTGGATACATATATAGCCCATGTGTGATTAGACTATGGACAATGTTAATTAGGTGCAGTCAGTTTCTCTTGTTCAGGCTGCAAGAATATAATGTATAGATGAAAGTTCAGGTTAATCCACTTAGTGAAGCTGGTCAGAAATGATTATTTTCCAATTTTGAGGGCTAAGTACAGTTTAGGACTTCGGAGTTTGGACAGATTCCCTGGATCTAGTATGAAAAAAGAAATAGAAGAAATGTTGCATCTAGTACAAGAAAAATAGCAGATTTTTCATGTGCATGTATTTCGCAAGTGTGGCATCGAGGTGCTCTCTTCTTGAGCAAAAATTTTAAGCAGGTTCGAGAGATTTTGCTCCATAAATTTTACTCCACAGTTCTATGTTGGGAAGAAATTATGTGGGATGATACATCCCATCATCTCATATATATGTTCAGCATCTTTTTGCAGTATTGATGACTTATTGCATAAATACTGGATAGAAACCACATTCATATCTTCAAAATGGTGGTGCAGGCGAAATCCCACCTACTTGACTGGAAGAGCACATTGCTTGTAATGTCAGTGAGACTCCTTCGGAGCAGCATTTTCGATCGTTCGTATCTCCCGTTACCACCCATGCCCATTGGGTTGGCTGTCTTGGCCAGTAGAAAGAAAGAGGAACAAGAAGAAGCACAACAACTCCAAACAATTGTCTTGTGACATGAATCCTACTGGCAACGGATTGGAGGATGGCAAGGAAGGACTATAAATAACTAGTGGTTTGATGAGATTAGGACGTTATATAAATTCAGGTGGGTGAATACATATAGTTCAGCTTTAAAATTGTAATATCATAAACCCTGGGGTAAAAGAAAACAGATGCATTTGGTACAAGTTAGGTGCAGGAATGGGCATATGCATGGACAATGAAACCTCTTGTTCAAGCTGCAAAAATGAAGATAAAAATGCAGCCTAGTCCACTAATGAAGCGAGGTCAGAAATATAATGTTCATTTTCCAGTTTTCAGGGCTAAGTCCGGTTTAGGGCTCTGGACAGAGTTATTGGGTCCATTTCGGATTTGTTAATTTCATAACCCCGATTCAAACTTCTCAGTGTTTTATGTGTGTATTCTCGTGTCTGCTGTCTCCATGTCACAAAATCGTTAGTACCTTCATTTCATTTTAACTTGTTAGGTGCAGCAACCTTTCTTCATTTAAGGGGTAATTATCTCAAGAAAGTTAATTCAGCGCACAATAAAACTTTCTCCTCCTCTACCGTCTTCTTTTGAGAAAATTCTTCTATATATTTTCCTTTACATATTGACCTTATCCCTATTTGTGGTTGTGAAAATATCTCTACCTCTATTACCCCGTCTTATAATATTTTCTTCCTTGTTTACTCCTTCTTGCCCATATTATCCCCCACATGATTAGAATTTGGAAGCTAATCAAATATGAATCTTGTCCTGAACATAAAAGTGGACTATGGTTTCGTAATCATATTTTCTACATTCGTGAAACCATGCCTAAATAGACATGTGAATTATAATAATATTATTAGTATTTTTTATAATTAACATGCAGCATCCAATTTTTTCTTACTGAAGTGCATCCAGATACTCCTCTCGAGCAAATTTTTTTAGCACTTTTGAGAGATTTTTCTCCATAAACTCAACAGATCAAGTCATATATCTTACGAAGAAATTGTGTGGAATGACAGATCACATCATCTCGCATTCCTCAACTTCTTTTAATTTGGACCTTTTAATTACTGATAGCATAGGTTAGAAATACCTAGGACTGATTTATACGTCGAGATATATAACTATACAAGAAATTGTCGTGAAAAGTTCTCAAAATATTTCGTGACATGGGTTACGTTTTCAAAAGCAAAGGATATTTGCATGCCACGAAGCTTTAACGTTCTTCTTCCTATCTCAAGAAAACCTCATTACGATGCTCTCTAATAGTAGTACAAAACAATCTGAACTGTTTATCTCATTTGATCGAAAGGTTTATATCTATTTATAATACCAGCCCAATTAGCGGTAGTAGAAACATGGACGGGTATTATTATAAAAAAAGGTTTGGAGGGGTACAATTGTCATTTAGCAGTGAATAAACTTTTTTCCTCTTTTTTCGCTTTTCGAGAAATACGAGAGATGCTAGTGCAATGGATGATCATAAATCAATGTACCCGGGAAAATAAACATAAATGACTAAGTAACTCCTAATCATTTTATTTGTAAACTATTTTACCCCTAATACTACTAATAGTATAATACTACAAGTAGAGAGTACCAGAGCATCTCTTGTCGACGCTGTGAAATTAACACCCACCCAAACCTTGAATTAAAATTCTAGAAACTGGCCGGCCTAGTCTAGAGAACCTTAGGAATTTCATACCTTGGAACCCTGCTTTTATGAAAGCAGGAGGTGCTGCTGTCCACAAAATACGAACTGATTACATCAAAATGAAGACAAAAAAATAGATTCCTCTTAATCCTAAACACGGACGCGCACACGCACACATCTCCAATACATTAGCTAAGAAATATGTATTTTATGGATCAACGAGCTTCGAGCTGCTACCTTTTACTCAACAACTTACTGGATATAAATCATCCTAGACATTCATGTCTTCAAATGTTGGTGCTGACGAAAAGCCACGTACTTGATTTCCAGAACACATTACCGCTCGTGATATCAGTGAAGCTCCTTTAGGGAGGAATCTTGGATTGTTCTTATCTCCTGGCACCTCCCATGCCTATTGGGTTCGGCCGGTTGAAAGAAAGAGGTTGGAGAAAAAGAACAACAAACTCCAAACATTTCACTTGTGACGTGAATCCTGCTAGGGAAGGATGGGAGAATAGCAAGGAAGGACTATAAATTAAGGGAGAGGTGTGATTAGACTTTGACGTTGCATAAATCTAGATGGGTGGATACATATATAGTCCGGGTGTGATTAGACTATGGACAATGTTAGGTGCAGGCAGTTTCTCTTGTTCAGGTTGCAAGAATGTATGAAGAGTGATAATCCGGTGTTTTCTACCGGTGTATTATACCACCAGTAGAAATGATCTAATCTATTCGTTATTAAGGGTGAATTAGTAATTTATCAAAATATCAATTAGGGGTAACTTTGTTTTTTTATATTTTTTTCCTAGCTAGATCGATCTGTGGTCATCTATTGCGCTGGCATCGCTCATATTCCATCGAAATAAGCCAAAAAAGAAGAAAAAAAGAGATTTAGTTACTACTAAATGATGATTATATCCCTCCGCACCTATTTTATTGATAATAATACCCATCCACATTTATATTACCGTTATTGGGAGTGATAGTATAAATAGATCTGAACCATTCGATCAAATGTGATCACGGTTTAGATTACTTTCTACTACCAGTAGAGAGCACCGTAGCAGGGCTCATAGATTAATCCACTAGTGAAGCCGGTCAAAAATGATTATTTTCCAGTTTTGAGGGCTAAGTATAGTTTAAGACTTTGGAGTTTGGACAGATTCCCTGGATCTAGTACAAACAAAAAAATATGGAAGAAATGTTACATCTAGTACTACAAATATAGAACTGATTTTGCATGCGCATGTATTTCGCAAGTGTGACATCGAGGTGCTCTCTTCTCAAGCAAAACTTTTAAGCAGGTTCGAGTGATTTTGCTCCATAAATTTTACTCCGCAAGTTCTATCTTGGGAAGAAATGATGTGGAATGATAGATCCCATCATCTCATATGTCTCAACATCATTTTGCAGTTTTGATGACTTATATTGCATAAATTAGAAACACACCTAGGACTGATTTGTATGTCAAGATTTAAAACTACAGCAAACTCTCATGAATTTTTTTAAAAATAGTTGTGATATAGATTACGTTCTCAAAAGCTAATTACTTTGAAGGAAACATCTGTCATTGCACAAGTGAGTACAAGCGCTGCGCACTCGGTTCAAAAGCTAGGGATATTCGCGGTGACATGCCAAAAGTCTTCAATGATCTTCTTCCCAAATCTTAAGAGCAACTCTAGTCGAGGTTATGAAATCGATACACCCAAACCTTGAATTGGAATCCTAGGAACTGTCGCAGTGAGAAAGAACCTTAGGAAATCTTCAATATTTTTTCTTAGAGAAAAGTCCGTATACCCTGTTTTTTTGAAAGAAAAAAAAAAGACAAACTGAGAAGATCCTTCGGCAAGACTAACCTAGCTACAAGATACAAATTGATTACATCAAAATAAAGACTAGAATTCCTTGCAACGCTAGACACTATGACACACTTCCAAGACATAACCTCATAAAGATTGTCTTTTTCTAAACCAATGCCCTTCAGTGAACAACTATCACTGCACAACTGATACTGACAGAAACGACACTGAACATTTCATATCTTCGTAATGCTCTCCTCCAGGCCAATTGCGGCGTACTCTTTTTAAGGACACTGACGGCAAGCTGTGTATGTGATGTAAGGCTCCTTTGGGGTAAAATTTTGGGGCCTTCCTATTTCCTGAGCACCTCCCATGCCCTTGGGCCAAAGAAGTGTGTTTGCCTGTTCTGTTTGGTCATCTCAGCCAGAGGGAGAAGAAAAGAGGAGAAAGCACAGCAACTCTAAACATTGATCTCTTTGTGTTATGATATTATGAATAGTGACGGATGGGAGGATAGCAAGGAAGGGATGTAAATAAATAAAGAGGTGAGATGAGACTAGAGCACGGTGTGTGAATTCGGGTAGTTCGCTACATATTTCAGGATAAAAATTTCAATCACTACCAGAATGCACAAAGCCACCTCGGGCTAAAAACTCTAGGAAATACAACAAAAACTCTAGGGGATGATGTTTTCCTTGAGTTTAACTAACCCTAAGCATCAGTTTTGAAGAAAACTTATACACAAACCATGGAGTAAAAGAAAATCGATGCATATGGTACAGGGTGCATATGGACTATGGACAAGGTTATATTAGGTGCGTGTATTTCCTATTGTTCAGGCTGCAAGAATGTAGCAGAAAGTTCAGGCTAGTCTCCTACTGAAGCAAAATCCTGGGTCAGAAATAATAAATTTCCAGTTTTCTGGGCTAAGTTTAGTTACTTTTTGGACAGGGTTTGATTCACACGAAGTCCAATTTTTTTCTTCTGTTTTCAAAATTTCCTACTTCCTGTTGAAATTATAAGCACATAATGATTTAATTTATTCCATAAATAAATCATAACACTGCAGATGTAAACTAGATTGAACGCATCATTAGATCTACACATGTAAACTAAGCAATAAAACATGAACAGATCAAATATGCGCAACATGTCGAACACGTATCGAGGTGGCGGAAAGACCGGTTGCTCGGCAGGAATTACTCGCGGTTGCGAGCGTCGACGAAGGCGCGAAGCACGCGAGCGGAGAGGAAGGCGAGCCGTCGCGGACGAACAGGGAGTAGTCGTGCGAAGCGCTTCCCAAAAACCTTATTGCCGTCTTCTCCCGGTGCAAGACGTCGAAGGCAGAGGTTCCGGAGACCTGCTCTCCCGATCGCCGGTGCACACCGCGGGATGGTAGTCTACGAGCGACGACGCAGTACAGAGTAGGAGGCAAACCCTAGATTGATTTCGCGTGTGTTGCGTGAAGGCGGCAGCTCGGTTTATATAGAGATAGATCGCCTGATCAGGGCGCCCGCGTAAACCGAACCGGATAAGTCGCGCGTAACCTATCCGGATCTCCGCCTCTCCCCCCAGCGCCCGCCACCACCGCCGCCGCCGCTGCTCGCCCGCCCCTAGCACCCGACGCCACCGGTGAGCTCGAGCTCGTCTCCTCCTCGTGGTTCAACCGTGAGCCGTCCAAGTGCCTACGGAGCTGCGGAGGTCGAGTTCATCCCCTCCACCATCGAGCTCCTCCTCGTGGTCGCCGGCGAGCTCGAGCTCGTTTCCTCCGCTGTCAAGCTCCTCCCCTAGTTGGCCGGCGAGGTTGAGCTGCTTCCCGTGCTCGCCGGCTACGTCTCTTGCCCCCTAGCTCACGAGGTTAACGAGCTAGCTCAAGCTTGTTGACGAGCCAAGCCGAGCTAGCTCTAACGAGCCAGACCGAGCCGAGCTGAGCCGAGCCAAGCCAACTCGACATCCACCCCTAGGTGCAAACGACATAGCTTCCTTATTTTCTTTTTTTTTAGAATTACACAGTACAACGCAGATTCATAGTAGGTAATAGAACTATAGAATTGGGAAGAAAATTTGGTAGGGCGGCTGTCCTATGCTCATCTAAACTCTGAAAGACTTTGCTTCATCGCGTGACACCTGTCCACATGAATCTCATAGCAGCAAGTCTCTTCTCCACTCCCCAGCAGTTATCCCTTCTTTTCAATCTCCCATAGTCCCATCTACCTACTGTCGAAATTTTGACAATTTAACCCTTTACAAAAACTTATTACAAGAATAAACCGTGTCAAAAACTTATTTTAAAAATAAACCGCGACCTCAGCGTCTATTAGAATTGGTGCTGAGATTCAACATCTCGACGCCACTGATTTTGGCGCTAACCTCCGTTAGAGGTGGCATGTATTAGCCACATCATCAAGGGTCAGCGCCATTCTCATTGGCGTTGACCTCTGCAAGGGTAAAAGACTGTAATGGAGATTCCTACTTTGAATGTACTATTAGTGTAGTAGCTCCTGTGATTTTTCACACTTAGTTTTGGATTCGAAGCCTTTAGCATGCATATTTTTTGAGCATATAACGGTTAGTAGGAAAAAATGTAAAAAAGAAGTTACATGCATGGGTTTAAACCTTGGACCTTTACTTTGAAGGAAACAACCTCAACCACTAAGCTATCACACCTTCTCAGTTGGATAAAAAGAGGTTAAACTTTTAACCAATACAGAGGCCAGCGTCAATGAAAATGGCGCTGACCCCTGATAGTGTGGCTAATACATGTCACCTTGGACGGAAGTTAGCGCCAAAAGTTGTGGCGCTGAGATGTTGGATCTCAGCGCCAATTCTGATGGCGCTGAGGTTGCGGTTCATTTTTGAAATAAGTTCTGACACGGTTTATTTTTTTAATGAAGGGTCAAATTGTTAAAATTTTGGTACCTACTGCCAGGGTTTTAAATTTCAAAATTGCTATTTCTGTCAAAGTGGCACCGAAATTACCGAAATTTCGGAAATTTCGGAAATTTCAAATTTTTTGGCTGAAATCATTTGAATTTTTGAATGAATTTGAATAAAATTTGATCAAATTCACAAAAAATTGCAAAAAACCAAAAATTTCGGGCGAGATATGAGCTTGCTGGTGGGAGGCGAAATTACTGCCTACTACTCAAAGTCAAAATTTGAAGCAGTTTGACTTTGACCAAAGTCAAAATATTTTATAACCTGAAACAGAGGTAGTAGCTATTATCCCAAGTTCTATTTCATTGCAAATTCATTGACCAACGACAATTGCGTATCTTACTCTGCATATTGTGGGCATTGCATGTCAATCTCGGGAATAAGTATGATGGGTGCGGTGGGAGGCTCCCATCTCTACGCTGCTATAGGTTATGTGCAAACGACATAGCTTCCTTATTTTCTTTTTTTTTTAGAATTACACCGTATAACGTGGATCCATAGTAGGTAATAGAACTATAGAATTGGGAAGAAAATTTGGTAGGGCGGCTGTCCTATGCTCGTCTAAACTCTGAAAGACTTTGCTTCATCGCGTGACACCTGTCCACACGAATCTCGTAGCAGCAAGTCTCTTCTCCACTCCCTAGCAGTTATCCCTTCTTTTCAATCTCCCATAGTCCCATCTACCTACTGTCGAAATTTTGACAATTTAACCCTTTACAAAAACTTATTACAAGAATAAACCGTGTCAAAAACTTATTTTAAAAATAAACCGCAACCTCGGCGTCTATTAGAATTGGTGCTGAGATTCAACATCTCAGCGCCAAACCTCCGTTCGAGGTGTCATGTATTAGCCACATCATCAAGGGTCAGCGCCATTCTCATTGGCGCTGACCTCTGCAAGGGTAAACGACTGTAATGGAGATTCCTACTTTGAATGTACTATTAGGCCATCCCAACCCTCCATGTCATCTAGTGTCCATAGCATTTAATACATTACCACATAAGCAAAACTATGATGTGGCAAGAGAGTTAATGAGGAGAGATGTAAAAAGATGAAGAAACCATTTCTCATGCAAGAAACCACCTCTACACAAGAACCAAGAATGAAAACAAATAGATAGGTAGATGAAAGGAGAGAGAATAGAGATGATTGGATGAGAATTTAATTTGAAGACACCATCCATTGGATAGATAGTTTCTATACATGGTATCTATATGACATGGCAAGTATGAAAACTACTAGATAGTTTCTCGGTTGGAGATGGCCTTAGTGTAGTAGCTCCTGTGATTTTTCGCACTTGGTCTTGGATTCGAAGCCTTTAGCATTCATATTTTTTGAGCATATAACGGTTAGTAGGGAAAAATGTAAAAAAGAAGTTACATGCATGGGTTTAAACCTTGGACCTTTACTTTGAAGGAAACAACCTCAACCACTAAGCTATCACACCTTCTCAATTTGATAAAGAGAGGTTAAACTTTTAACCAATACAGAGGTCAGCATTAATGAAAATGGCGCTGACCCCTGATAGTGTGGCTAATACATGTCACCTTGGACGGAAGTTAGCGCCAAAAGTTGTGGCGCCAATTCCGATGGCGCTGAGGTTGCGGTTCATTTTTGAAATAAGTTTCGGACACGGTTTATTTTTTTAATAAATGGTCAAATTGTTCAAATTTTGGTACCTACTGCCAGGGTTTTAAATTTCAAAATTGCTATTTCTGTCAAAGGAGGGGCACCGAAATTACCGAAATTTCGGAAATTTTAGATATTTCAAATTTTTTGGCTGAAATTATTTGAATTTTTGACTGATTTTGAATGAATTTGAATAAAATTTGATCAAATTCACAAAAAATTGCAAAAAACCAAAAATTTCGGGCGAGATATGAGCTTGTTGGTGGGAGGCGAAATTACTGCCTACTACTCAAAGTCAAAATTTGAAGCAGTTTGACTTTGACTAAAGTCAAAACGTTTTATAACCTGAAATAGAGGTAGTAGCTATTATCCCAAGTTCTATTTAATTGCAAATTCATTCCCCAACGCCAATTGCATAACTTACTCTGCATATTGTGGGCATTGCATGTCAATCTCGGGAATAAGTATGATGGGTGCGGTGGGAGGCTCCCATCTCTACGCTGCTATAGGTTATCCACTCGTGACATTTTCTGCGGCTGGATACGCTGGACGCAATCCGCAGTGCGCTGGATGCCTCGTCGAGTCACCGGGTAGGACTCAGGGTTCGATATTCCGGAATGAAATTTTGAAAAATTCAGTCATTTCGGACCCCCTAATTTGATATTATTTTGGTCAAAAATTTTATTTTTTTAACTTTGGTAATATTTTGTTCAAATTTGATCAACATTTGTTCAAAATTTCAGTATATCGGTGACCTCCAATACAATCAGGCAAATAAAAAATAAAACCTGGTAGGACTTAGGAGGAAGGAGAAAGGAGATGGCAGAGGGCAGGAGAAAGAAGAAAGGGGATGAAAGAGACTTGCTACTAAGAGATTCGTGCGGAGAAGCGAAATCTTTCAAACGAGCGTAGGAGTTAGGACGGCCCACTAGTACAGAGCCTTCCATCTGTGATGGCCTCTAACATGCTTGGAATTAGCGGCCGTCACAAGGAAGTCATCTCAATCGGACAAAAATACACCCAATTGAGATAAGGTGACGGGCACCAACTTGGGGCCCGATTGAGATATGGAATGTTATCTCAATCAAGCCTAAACTATAGCCCGTCACTGATATGTGTCATCCGTGACGAGCCTGAGTTTTATGCCCATCAAACATGTCTGTGCGACCATATCTCAACAACTAGGCCCGTCACAGATGACTCATCTGTGGCGGGCTTTATACTAATGCCCGATTGAGATGACTTAGTTATTTTCATTTTCCATATAAAAATATTTATATTTGTGAGTTGACATGTAGCAAAATAATTAACTGCAGTAAATAATTCATTTTATTAGTCAAAATATTTTTTCGGGTAGTAAAATGATTTAAATGGAAAATTGTCAATAACAAAGTTGTATAACTTATCAATATCTAAATTTTTTATTTTGGTCGGTTTTTTCATATAACTTTTTTTTTTTGAACAATTTGAATTTGAATTTGAAATATAACAACTTCAAACAATATTTTCAAAATATAAATTATTTCAAATGGAAAAACTCATCAACAACAAAGTTGTATAACTCATCAAAACCTATAACTTTTATTGTGGTCATTTTCTATATAACTTTTTTTAATAGTTTGAATTGAATTTAAAAATATGACAACTTCGAACAACATTTTCAAATACTAAATGATTTCACTAAAAAAGTCATCAACAGAGCAAGTTGTTAATAACTCATCAGATCTATAAACTTTTATTTTGATAATTTTTTCTATATAACTTTTTTTGAACAGTCTGAATTTGAATTTTGAAATAAACATGATAAACTCAAACACATTTTTCAAATACTAAATGATTTTCAACAAAAAAGTCATCAACAACAAGTTTATAACTTTCATCAAGAGCTATAACTTTTATTTTGGTTATTTCTTCACCACAAATATGTTAGTAACATGTTCACAAAAATTGACAATATCTGTGTTTAGTCTATAAAACCAGATGAAAGGTATGTGAATTTTATGAACAATGTTACTATCACTTTGTCGGATGAAGAAATAACCAAAATAAAAGTTATAGATCTTGATGAGTTATACAACTTTGTTGTTGATGACTTTTTCAGTTGAAATTATTTAGTATTTAAAATTATTGTTTGAAGTTGTTATATTTTCAAATTCAAATTCAAACTGTTCAATAAATGTTATATAGAGAAATAACCAAAATAAAAGTTGTAAATCTTGATAAGTTATACAACCTTGTTGTTGATGACTTTTCTATTTGAAATCATTTAGTATTTGAAAACATTGTTTGAAGTTGTCATATTTTCAAATTCAAATTCAAACTGTTCAAAAAATGTTATATAGAAAAATGACCAAAATAAAAGTTATAGATCCTGATGAGTTATACAACTTTGTTGTTGACAATTTTTCCATTTGAAATCAATTAGTATCCGAAAAATTATTTGAATTTCTTATATTTTAAAATCCAAATTTTATATAGTTCAATCAAACCTGGATGGATAAATGACCAAAATAAAATTGGTAGATCTCAATGAGTTCTACAACTTTGTTTTTGATAGTTTTTTCATATGAAATCATTTTGTATCATAAAATTCAATTCGAAATTTATTTTTACCTAAAAGTCTGATTTGCCTCCTCATCATGTTAATATTTGGTAAATATATATTTGATCCAATTAACTCAGTTTTGCTGGTGAAATATGTGAATGGATGTGAAATATGTGATCAAAATAGACGTTATGTGAATGTGGTTGTGTTAAATATATTGATGGTTGTGTATACGAATGAATGTACAACTTCTTCTCCGGAAGCTGATTCTAAAGAACTTTGAGGTTAAGCGTGCTTAGGGTGGAGCAATTTTCGGATGGGTGACCGACCGGGAAATTCAGAATTTCCCGGATGTAGAAAAGACCGGCCCGCGGGCATGCCTAGCAAAGGCATGAGGCTAACCAAAACAAAATTTATTTTAGTTTAGGCCCGATTGAGATGAGAGTCATCCGTGACGGGCTATAGTTTGGGTCCATTAGAGATGAGAGTTATCCGTGACGGGCTATAGTGTTAGCCCTATTGAGATGTGTGCCATCCGTGATGGCCGGATGCCCGATTGAGATATTTTCTCACATCAGTGACCTTTGCTTTGTGACGGGGGCGCTACCCACTAAAGATGAGGCTATAGGCCCGTTACATATGACCGGACCTGTTCTAGTGGCCGTCCTACCAAATTTTCTTCCGTAGAATTGACCAATGAGACGGTCACAATGTCATGAGTGATTGCAATGGTTGCACATAATTTGCTAATAGATAGATAGCACATCCATTGATACTAGGGAACAAATTTGCTCAATCAAGATGTTAGTAGGCTTCACTGTCTCACTAGGCCTTTTTATAGCTAGATATAGTCAACACTCGTCATTCACTCACTCTCGATATCTTCTCATTTCAAATTATTTGTAATCAATTTTGGTATCCAAGTAATACTGTAAATCTCCCGAGAATATGATCAATTAATTCGCAATACATCCATCTTATATATTATAATCAACTAGCTGGGTGGCCCGCGCAATTGCGCGGCTAGCATCCAAACAAAATTATATATTTTTAATATGATTTTACTTACAATTTATTAAATAGTTATCTCGTTACCTTAAGACTTTGAAAGACCAAACCTTATCATCCCGATGTTCATAACCGTGTTTCTAATTTTATAGTTTTTAAAAGTCACCCCTTCTTTATTTGATGGCTCGATCTACCACTGTTATTATTCATTCTTCTTGGAACCTTTAAAATTTGGATCTTATAGTTTTTAAAGTTTATTGTCTCATTGTCTTACTCTGCATATTGTGGGCATTGCATGTCAATCTCGGGAATAAGTATGATGGGTGCGGTGGGAGGCTCCCATCTCTACGCTGCTATAGGTTATCCACTCGTGACATTTTCTGCGGCTGGATACGCTGGACGCAATCCGCAGTGCGCTGGATGCCTCGTCGAGTCACCGGGTAGGACTCAGGGTTCGATATTCCGGAATGAAATTTTGAAAAATTCAGTCATTTCGGACCCCCTAATTTGATATTATTTTGGTCAAAAATTTTATTTTTTAAATTTGGTAATATTTTGTTCAAATTTGATCAACATTTGTTCAAAATTTCAGTATATTGGTGACCTCCAATACAATCAGGCAAATAAAAAATAAAACCTGGTAGGACTTAGGAGGAAGGAGAAAGGAGATGGCAGAGGGCAGGAGAAAGAAGAAAGGGGATGAAAGAGACTTGCTACTAAGAGATTCGTGCGGAGAAGCGAAATCTTTCAAACGAGCGTAGGAGTTAGGACGGCCCACTAGTACAGAGCCTTCCATCTGTGATGGCCTCTAACATGCTTGGAATTAGCGGCCGTCACAAGGAAGTCATCTCAATCGGACAAAAATACACCCAATTGAGATAAGGTGACGGGCACCAACTTGGGGCCCGATTGAGATATGGAATGTTATCTCAATCAAGCCTAAACTATAGCCCGTCACTGATATGTGTCATCCGTGACGAGCCTGAGTTTTATGCCCATCAAACATGTCTGTGCGACCATATCTCAACAACTAGGCCCGTCACAGATGACTCATCCGTGGCGGGCTCTATACTAATGCCCGATTGAGATGACTTAGTATTTTTCCATTTTCCATATAAAATATTTATATTTGTGAGTTGACATGTAGCAAAATAATTAACTGCAGTATAATAATTCATTTTATTAGTCAAAATATTTTTTCGGGTAGTAAATGATTTCAAATGGAAAAATTGTCAACAACAAAGTTGTATAACTTATCAATATCTAAATTTTTTATTTTGGCCGTTTTTCATATAACCTTTTTTTTGAACAATTTGAATTTGAATTTGAAAATATAACAACTTCAAACAATATTTTCAAATAATAAATTATTTCAAATGGAAAACTCATCAACAACAAAGTTGTATAACTCATCAAAACCTATAACTTTTATTGTGGTCATTTTTCTATATAACTTTTTTTAACAGTTTGAATTTGAATTTGAAAACATGATAACTTCAAACAACATTTTCAAATACTAAATGATTTCAACTAAAAAAGTCATCAACAGCAAAGTTGTATAACTCATCAAGATCTATAACTTTTATTTTTGTTATTTCTTCATCCGACAAAGTGTTAGTAACATTGTTCAAAAAATTGACATATCTGTGTTATAGTTTATAAAACCAGATGAGAGGTATGTGAATTTTATGAACAATGTTACTATCACTTTATCGGATGAAGAAATAACCAAAATAAAAGTTATAGATCTTGATGAGTTTTACAACTTTGTTGTTCATGACTTTTTCAGTTGAAATCATTTAGTACTTGAAATTGTTGTTTGAAGTTGTTATATTTTCAAATTCAAATTCAAACTATTCAATAAATGTTATATAGAGAAATGACCAAAATAAAAGTTGTAAATCTTGATATGTTATACAACTTTGTTCTTGATAACTTTTCTATTTGAAATCATTTAGTATTGGAAAATATTGTTTGAAGTTGTCATATTTTCAAATTCAAATTCAAACTGTTCAAAAAAAAGTTATATAGACGAGGTTAACGAGCTAGCTCAAGCTTGTTGACGAGCCAAGCCGAGCTAGCTCTAACGAGCCAGACCGAGCCGAGCTGAGCCGAGCCAAGCCAACTCGACATCCACCCCTAGGTGCAAACGACATAGCTTCCTTATTTTCTTTTTTTTTAGAATTACACAGTACAACGCAGATTCATAGTAGGTAATAGAACTATAGAATTGGGAAGAAAATTTGGTAGGGCGGCTGTCCTATGCTCATCTAAACTCTGAAAGACTTTGCTTCATCGCGTGACACCTGTCCACATGAATCTCATAGCAGCAAGTCTCTTCTCCACTCCCCAGCAGTTATCCCTTCTTTTCAATCTCCCATAGTCCCATCTACCTACTGTCGAAATTTTGACAATTTAACCCTTTACAAAAACTTATTACAAGAATAAACCGTGTCAAAAACTTATTTTAAAAATAAACCGCGACCTCAGCGTCTATTAGAATTGGTGCTGAGATTCAACATCTCGACGCCACTGATTTTGGCGCTAACCTCCGTTAGAGGTGGCATGTATTAGCCACATCATCAAGGGTCAGCGCCATTCTCATTGGCGTTGACCTCTGCAAGGGTAAAAGACTGTAATGGAGATTCCTACTTTGAATGTACTATTAGTGTAGTAGCTCCTGTGATTTTTCGCACTTGGTCTTGGATTCGAAGCCTTTAGCATTCATATTTTTTGAGCATATAACGGTTAGTAGGAAAAAATGTAAAAAAGAAGTTACATGCATGGGTTTAAACCTTGGACCTTTACTTTGAAGGAAACAACCTCAACCACTAAGCTATCACACCTTCTCAATTTGATAAAGAGAGGTTAAACTTTTAACCAATACAGAGGTCAGCATTAATGAAAATGGCGCTGACCCCTGATAGTGTGGCTAATACATGTCACCTTGGACGGAAGTTAGCGCCAAAAGTTGTGGCGCTGAGATGTTGGATCTCAGCGCCAATTCTGATGGCGCTGAGGTTGCGGTTCATTTTTGAAATAAGTTTCGGACACGGTTTATTTTTTTAATAAATGGTCAAATTGTTCAAATTTTGGTACCTACTGCCAGGGTTTTAAATTTCAAAATTGCTATTTCTGTCAAAGGAGGGGCACCGAAATTACCGAAATTTCGGAAATTTTAGATATTTCAAATTTTTTGGCTGAAATTATTTGAATTTTTGACTGATTTTGAATGAATTTGAATAAAATTTGATCAAATTCACAAAAAATTGCAAAAAACCAAAAATTTCGGGCGAGATATGAGCTTGCTGGTGGGAGGCGAAATTACTGCCTACTACTCAAAGTCAAAATTTGAAGCAGTTTGACTTTGACTAAAGTCAAAACGTTTTATAACCTGAAATAGAGGTAGTAGCTATTATCCCAAGTTCTATTTCATTGCAAATTCATTGACCAACGACAATTGCGTATCTTACTCTGCATATTGTGGGCATTGCATGTCAATCTCGGGAATAAGTATGATGGGTGCGGTGGGAGGCTCCCATCTCTACGCTGCTATAGGTTATCCACTCGTGACCTTTTCTGCGGCTGGATATGCTGGACGCAATCCGCAGTGCGCTGGATGCCTCGTCGAGTCACCGGGTAGGACTCAGGGTTCGATATTCCGGAATGAAATTTTGAAAAATCCAGTCATTTCGGACCCCCTAATTTGAAATTATTTTGGTCAAAATTTTTATTTTTTTAAATTTGGTAATATTTTGTTCAAATTTAATCAATATTTGTTCAAAATTTCGGTATATCGGTGACCTCCGATACAATCAGGCAAATCAAAAAATAAAACATGGTAGGACTTAGGAGGAAGAAGAAAGGAGATGGCAGAGGGCTGGAGAAAGAAGAAAGGGGATAGAAGAGACTTGCTGCTAAGAGATTCGTGCGGAGAAGCGAAATCTTTCAGACGAGCGTAGGAGTTAGGACGGCCCACTAGTACAGAGCCTTCCATCTGTGACGGCCTCTAACATGCTTGGAATTAGCGGCCGTCACAAGGAAGTCATCTCAATCGGACCAAAAAAGCGCCCGATTGAGATACTCCATGACGGGCATCAACTTGGGGTCCGATTGAGATATGGAATGTTATCTCAATCGGGCCTAAACTACGGCCCGTCACTGATATGTGTCATCCGTGACGAGCCTGAGTTATATGCCCATCTAACATGTCTGTGCGACCATATCTCAACAACTAGGCCCGTCACAGATGACTCATCTGTGGCGGGCTTTATACTAATGCCCGATTGAGATGACTTAGTATTTTTTCCATTTTTCATATGAAATATTTATATTTGTGAGTTGACATGTAGCAAAATAATTAACTGCAGTATAATAATTCATTTTATCAGTCAAAATAGTTTTTTCGGGTAGTAAATGATTTCAAATGGAAAAATTGTCAACAACAAAGTTGTATAACTTATCAATATTTAATTTTTTTTATTTTGGTCATTTTTCTATATAACCTTTTTTTTAACAGTTTGAATTTGAATTGAAAATATAACAACTTCAAACAATATTTTCAAATAATAAATGATTTCAAATGGAAAACTCATCAACAACAAAATTGTATAACTCATCAAGATCTATAACTTTTATTTTGGTCATTTTTCTATATAACTTTTTTGAACAGTTTGAATTTGAATTTAAAAATATGACAACTTCAAAATAACATTTTCAAATACTAAATGATTTCAACTAAAAAAGTCATCAACAGCAAAGTTGTATAACTCATCAAGATCTATAACTTTTATTTTGATCATTTTTCTATATAACTTTTTTTTGAACAGTTTGAATTTGAATTTGAAAATATGATAACTTCAAACAACATTTTCAAATACTAAAATATTTCAACTAAAAAAGTCATCAACAACAAAGTTGTATAACTCATCAAGATCTATAACTTTTATTTTTGTTATTTCTTCATCCGACAAAGTGTTAGTAACATTGTTCAAAAAATTGACATATCTGTGTTATAGTTTATAAAACCAGATGAGAGGTATGTGAATTTTATGAACAATGTTACTATCACTTTATCGGATGAAGAAATAACCAAAATAAAAGTTATAGATCTTGATGAGTTTTACAACTTTGTTGTTCATGACTTTTTCAGTTGAAATCATTTAGTACTTGAAATTGTTGTTTGAAGTTGTTATATTTTCAAATTCAAATTCAAACTATTCAATAAATGTTATATAGAGAAATGACCAAAATAAAAGTTGTAAATCTTGATATGTTATACAACTTTGTTCTTGATAACTTTTCTATTTGAAATCATTTAGTATTGGAAAATATTGTTTGAAGTTGTCATATTTTCAAATTCAAATTCAAACTGTTCAAAAAAAAGTTATATAGAAAAATGACCAAAATAAAAGTTATAGATCTTGATAAGTTATACAACTTTGTTGTTGACAAATTTTCCATTTGAAATCATTTAGGACCTGAAAAACTATTTGATTTTCTTATATTTTAAAATCCAAATTTTATATAGTTCAATCAAACCCGGATGGAGAAATGACCAAAATAAAATTGGTAGATCTCAATGAGTTCTACAACTTTGTTTTTGACAGTTTTTTTCATATGAGTTCATTTAGTATCATAAAATTCAATTCGAAATTTATTTTTGCCTAGAAGTCTGATTTGCCTCCTCATCATGTTAATATTTGCTAAATATATATTTGATCCAATTAACTCGGTTTTGCTAGTTAAATATGTGAATGTATGTGAAATATGTGATCAAAATAGATGTTATGTGAATGTGGTTGTGTTAAATATATTGATGGTTGTGTATGTGAATAAATGTACAACTTCTTCTCTGAACTCTGAGGTTAAGCGTGCTTAGGGTGGAGCAATTTCAGGATGGGTGACCGATCGGGAAATTCTTCCCCAGTGTAGAAAAGACCGGCCCGCGGGCGTGCCTAGCAAAGGCATGAGGCTAACCAAAAACAAGATTTATTTTTTTCTGGATTATACTCATCCGTGACGGGTTATAGTTTAGGCCCGATTGAGATGAGAGTCATCCGTGATGGGTTATAGTTTGGGCCCATTAGAGATGAGAGTCATCCGTGACGGGTTATAGTGTTGGCCCGATAGAGATATATGTCATCCGTGACGGCCGGATGCCCGATTGAGATATTTTCTCACATTAGTGACCTTCGCTTTGTGACGGGGGCGCTACTCGATAAAAATGAGGCTTTAGGCCCGTTACAGATGACCGGACCTGTTCTAGTGGCCGTCCTACCAAATTTTCTTTCGTAGAATTGACCAATGAGACGGTCACAATGTCATGAGTGAGTGCAACGGTTGCACATAATCTGTGCTAATAGATAGCACATCCATTGATACTAGGGAACAAATTTGCTCAATCAAGATGTCAGTAGGCTTCACTGTCTCACTAGGCCTTTTTATAGCTAGATATAGTCAGCACCGGTCCTTCACTCACTCTCGATATCTTCTCATTTCAAATTATTTGTAATCAATTTGGTATCCAAGTAATACTGTAAATTTCCCAAGAATATGATAATTTATTCGCATACATCTTTTTTCCTTTTAGGAAAAGGAAGGAGCTCTGCCATTCATTATAGAAGAAGCAAGCAAAAACCAAAATAACAAAGTCTTTTACAACAGAGGAACCTAGTTTCCCCAAGGTTAATTAGCATAATTCCATCTTTTTTTTTGCGGGAACCGCATACATCCATCTTATATATAATAATCATTTGATGTCAAAAACAAATAAAAATCTCCCAAATTAGTACATCCAACAGCTAGAGCAATCAATGCATTACAAAACGCACGCACGCATGGGTGAACCACACGAAACAGCACATCGCATGCATGCGCCGCGATGCGTCGATCATCCGCACATTATATGGGGATCTCGATCGTATCGTGTGGCGGCGAGCAGTGGCGATCGAGAGATCGATGGAGGTGACATTGGAGATGGTAGCGGGGCCGTGGTTCATGGTGGAGATCTGGTTCTTCTCGACACAATGTGATGATTGAGTGCAACGGTTACACACAATCTGCTAATAGATAGATAGCACATCCATTGATACTAGGGAACAAATTTGCTCAATCAAGATGTCAGTGGGCCTCACTGTTTCACTTGGCCTTTTTATAGCTAGATATAGTTAGCACTCATCATTCACTCACTCTCGATATCTTCTCATTTCAAATTATTTGTAATCAATTTTGGTATCCAAGTAATACTGTAAATCTCCCAAGAATATGATCAATTAATTCGCAATACATCCATCTGATATATAATAATCAATTTATTGGATGTCAAAAACAAATAAAAATCTCCCAAATTAGTACATCCAACAGCTAGAGCAATCAATGCATTACAAAACGCACGCACGCATGAATGAACCACACGAAACAGCACATCACATGCATGCGCCGTGATGTGTCGATCATCCGCACATTATATGGGGATCTCGATCGCATCGCGTGGCGGCGAGCGGCGGTGAACGAGAGATCGATGGAGGTCACATTGGAGATGGTAGCGGGGCGGTGGTTCACGGTGGAGATCTGGTTCTTCTCGACACAATGTGATGATTGTGTGCAACGGTTGCACACAATCTGCTAATAGATAGATAGCACATCCATTGATACTAGGGAACAAATTTGCTCAATCAAGATGTCAGTGGGCTTCACTGTTTCACTTGCGTTTTTATAGCTAGATATAGTCAGCACTCGTCATTCACTCACTCTCCATATCTTCTCATTTCAAATTATTTGTAATCAATTTTGGTATCCAAGTAATACTGTAAATCTCCCAAAAATATGATCAATTAATTCGCAATACATCCATCTTATATATAATAATCAATTTATTGGATGTCAAAGACAAATAAAAATCTCCCAAATTAGTACATCCAACAGCTAGAGCAATCAATGCATTACAAAACACACGCACGCATGGATGAACCACACGAAAACAGCACATCGCATGCATGCGTCGCGATGCGTCGATCATCCGCACATTATATGGGGATCTCGATCGCATCGCGTGGCGGCGAGCGGCGGTGAACGAGAGATCGATGGAGGTCACATTGGAGATGGTAGCGGGGCGGTGGTTCACGGTGGAGATCTGGTTCTTCTCGAAGGTGCGGCGGATCAAGGAGTACGTGCTGCGGCAGGAGGGCATCCCCGTGGAATCGCAGCGCCTCTTCTTCGCCGGCGGCGAGCTGGACGACGACGGCGACACGGAGCGCTACTCCATCCTCCAGGGCTCCACCGTGCTCCTCCTCCTCCCCGAGGACGGCGCCGCTCCGCCGTCATCCGGTGGCGGCGGCGGCGGCGGAGGGACGAAGGCGATGGTCGGGGTTCAGTGAACGCGCCCACCGCGCTCGCGGGGAAGGGCGGCGCGGTGACCGTGGAGGTCGACGCGGCGGCGTGCACCGTGGCGGGGCTGAAGGAGCGGGTGCAGGAGGGGACCGACGGCGCGCTGCCGGCGGCGAGGTGGCGCTGATGTTCGGGAAGGTGGAGAGAGAGACGAAGCGGTGGCGGAGTACGTGCCGCCGGGCGCGGCGGCGGACGGACGGCGACGGTGGTGTCCGCGGTCGTGCGTCCTCCGCCGCCGCCGGACGCCGACGGCCGCGTCGCCCGTCGCCGTCAGCAAGAAGCGGCCGCCGACGCCGACGCCGCAGCCGCCGCGGGTGACGGTGAACGTGAAGTGGGGAGCGAAGGCGGCGCGCGGTGGAGGTGAGCGACATGCTGGCGGTGAAGGACCTGCGCGCGGAGCTCGGCGGCGCGGCGGCGCACCTGCGCTGCCCAAGGACGGCGGCTACTTCTCATCTACAAGCAGAACGTGATGGAGGAGGACCGCACGCTGCGGTGGCACGACGTCAAGAACGGCGACACCATCGAGATCTTCAACGGCAGGGTCACCGGCGGCGCCTGATCACGTACCCAATCAATCCAATGGATTTCCACCGTGTAAAATTCCTTTTTCGTGTAAACAAATTCGGTAAAAATTCGTTTCAATGGGACGCGTTCAAATAACAAAATCAAGGAGAGAAGAGAAGAGTTAATCCACTGGAGTCTGTTGAGCGAACGTCAGGTCGACGGCGAGGTCGTCATGGTCGCCGTCGAGGAGCAGCGCTGGCGAGCGGCGATGACGAAATGGGAGCGCGGGTTTAGGGTTTCCGGCGGGGATGGAAAGGTCTGGGATTTTTCTGGACTGACACGTGGACTGATTTGGACCGCTGATTCAGATGGACGGTCAAGATATGAGCTCTTGGCTGCAGCAGCAGACTCTGGTTTTGGTTTGGGCTGGCTGCTGGGCCAGGCCGCTGGGTGTCCCGCATCGCGGTCCAAATCCAATCACCCAATCATTCCGCCGCCGCAGCCCGCCCAATCTCCCCCCCTCCAATCTCCCCCACATGGCCGCAGCCATGGCCGCGGCGGTCGCCGCCCGGCTTCCTCCGGCCGCCGCTCGCCGGGCACGTCTTGAAGCCACCACCCCGAGCTCTCCCTTCGCAGTCGCAGCTACCTGCCGTGTCATGGCGCCGACGCGCCGCCCGCGGCTGGGTACGCGCCTCGTCGTGGTTTCCGCGCAGTCCAACTTCTCCAAAGGTCGCTCCCCTTTCCCTCTCCTCCTCCTCTTCTCCCTGATCATCTTTTCTGCAGTGATTTTGCTCCTGTAGCATCTAGTACGAACTTTGTTTTAACCAAATCGGCTAGTCTTTAGGATAAACCAAATCTTGGTCTTGTGGCATCCAGTTCGGATTTCGGAATGCGTTGTTGCAAGCTCGTAGGATTTGGTTGCGTGCCATCAGAGGCATCGCGTGAATGGATGCCGCCAGATTTTTCTTTGCTTCTAGAGAGCATGGATGTCATCGCTAGTCACCAGCATTATGAATGCTTTGTATTGAATTTGGAAAATTGGACACTTTTACCTTCTCTGAATGTTGCCTGAATTTCAAACATATATAAGATAAACCTTGATGTTGTTATTACTGTTGTGCAATATATGCATCATTTTTGGCTCTCCAACGAAACTGTCACTGTGCGTGTACAAGGATATTATGATGAATACAAAGAAAAAATGGGATGAGAACCCTCAATCCATCATTGGGACCTTTGCGCAGCACTAGAGACAGCACACCACATTACACTTAGGTGTCAGACCTGCTACAGGCTTATGGGATATGCTTGGACTGCTCTATCTTGCAAATGGATCAACATCACCCTTAGAGTTTTTAGAAGAAGTAATCAGAAGTAATCATAACAATGGTAAAATCAAGCCAATTTGGTTTGCAGCCTGCACACATACTCTTTGCAAATCAATTAGATTCCCTAAAGGCAAAACTTGCAGCTTCCGAACATAGTAACATTAAGCTACAGATATGCGTGGCTCTTGATATTTGGAGCCACCATGCCAATCCTAATACCAAACTGAAGATCAATGCTTGGTGTGACCGTGTGAGTAGCTAAGATAATTTCACCTGTACAGTTTGTATTGTAATTTGTTGTCAGTGTTGTGCTTTAATTCGTTTCTACTCTCTTGTGTATTCCCCCACCCCTCTTTCTGTATTTTTATTCCTTTTCCCTCTACCCTCACTACAATCCTGTATTTCACCATGTCCATTAATGAAATGTCTATAACTATGAGGTAGAGCATCCTCTACCTTTTAACATAAAAAAAAAAATCCTCAGGTTGTGTATAGTAATAGCATTGCGACTCTGTTACTTTTTTGTGAATAGAAAAATATATATGCTCATCCTCTAATTGGTTAATGCATATTTTTTTTAAAGGAGTATCATGAATCATTATTTTTTTCATGGTGTGATCATGATAATGGTCTTGGCACTCTCTAACACTTTGCATATCACAACAGTTGTTCAAACAGCATGGAAGGTTGGTAGGGATGCTGTTGAGGCAGGAACTGCTCTAGTCCCAGTATGTGCTGCTTAACTCATCAAATTATGTGTATCTCTCTTTTGTTATATAGGAGTATACACTAATCATAAGCATTATTAAGTTCAGTAAACATTGAAAATGTGCTAATTTTTTCATTCAATATGTGACAGGGTTCGGTTCCACGGCCAGTTGCCAGGATAGGTGTTACCTTTGTTGCTTTGTCCATTGCCCTTTTTCTTCTCAAGTCTGTTGTCTCCACCGCATTCTTCGTATTGGTATGTGACTGGCATACTACTATCTTTGATCGACAATGTGTTCTACGGAATGTTTAGCAATACTATAGGCATGCTTTAGTTGAGAACTGCAAACATGCCCAATAGTTTCTACAATTGGAATGTTTATTGTCAAAATTCACTTTTATCCATCTTTATGATTGTAGTTTAAATTATGCATGATGTAAGATGATTTTTTTCATGATAACAGGCAATGATGGGGCTTATATACTTGGGTTTCCTGGCCATGAACCCAAAGGAGGGCTCTAGGGTGGATGAAGGAGCCAATTCATCTGAAGACCCTGTGGAAGAAGCCCGGCGCATAATGGAGAAATACAAATAAATAATCTCGGTATGTTAAAACAACTACTGCATTCGCCACTTGGAATATATAGCTTGGTCTCTTGAGCCATCAATAAGTTCATAGGGTGCTCATTATGCAAAGAAAGAATAGGTCTGATTTTGGCTCGAGAGTTGAACTGTGGACATGTATAGCAAGAGAGCTGGTGTACAATATCACAGTAGTAATTTGATTCCGCATCAGTCTATTGAGTTGTTGTACAGTTGTATTCGGTTCAACTCAAGGTGCCATTCGAGCTTACTTTAGAAATGATAATTGAATTACTCAACAGAAAATTGTAGGCACAAATTGCCTGGTGTATCAGTAATTCGACATTTGCTGGGATATTGATTAAGAATCGATCAAATCGTCGCAGCTCTACCCCGTGTAAAATTCCTTTTTCGTGTAAACAAATTCGGTAAAATTTCGTTTCAATGGGACGCGTTCAAATAACAAAATCAAGGAGAGAAGAGAAGAGTTAGTCCACTGTAGTCTGTTGAGCGAACGCCAGGTCGACGGTGAGGTCGTCATGGTCGCCGTCGAGGAGTAGCGCCGGCGAGTGGCGATGATGAAATGGGATGCGGGGTTTAGGGTTTCCGGCGGGGAGGGAAAGGTCTGGGATTTTTCTGGACTGACACGTGGACTGATTTGAGCCGTTCGATTCAGATGAAGGGTCGAGATATGAGCTCTTCGCTGCAATAGTAGCAGACTCTGGTTTTGGTTTGGGCTGGCTGCTGGGCCAGGCCGCTGGTTGACCCGCATCGCGGTCCAAATCCAATCACCCAATCCATCCGCCGCCGCAGCCGCCCATTCTCCCCACCTCCAATCTCCACCACATGGCCGCAGCCATGGCCGCGGCGGTCGCCGCCCGGCTTCCTCCGGCCGCCGCTCGCCGGGCACGTCTTGAAGCCACCACCCCGAGCTCTCCCTTCGCAGTCGCAGCTCCCTGCCGTGTCATGGCGCCGACGCGCCGCCCGCGGCTGGGTACGCGCCTCGTCGTGGTTTCCGCGCAGTCCAACTTCTCCAGAGGTCGCTCCCTTTCCCCTCTCCCTGATATTCTTTTCTGTAGTGATTTTTGGTCCTGTAGCATCTAGTACGAGCTTTGTTTTAGCCAAATCGGCTAGTTTGAGTAACCTTATGATAAAACCAAATATTGGTCTTGTGGCATCCAGTTCGGAATGCGTTGCTGCAAGCTCGTAGGACTTGGTTGCGTGCCATCAGATGCATCGCGTGAATGGATGCCGCCAGATTTTTCTTTGCTTTTATAGAGCATGGATGTCATCGCTAGTCACCAGCATTATGAATGCTTTGTATTGAATTTGGAAAATTGGACACTTTTACCTTCTCTGAATGTTGCCTGAATTTCAAACATAAATAAGATAAACCTTGATGTTGTTATTACTGTTGTGCAATATATGCATCATTTTTAGCTCTCCAACGAAACTGTCACTGTGCGTGTACAAGGATATTATGATGAATACAAAGAAAAAATGGGATGAGAACCCTCAATCCATCATTGGGACCTTTGCGCAGCACTAGAGACAGCACACCACATTACACTTAGGTGTCAGACCTGCTACAGGCTTATGGGATATGCTTGGACTGCTCTATCTTGCAAATGGATCAACATCACCCTTAGAGTTTTTAGAAGAAGTAATCAGAAGTAATCATAACAATGGTAAAATCAAGCCAATTTGGTTTGCAGCCTGCACACATACTCTTTGCAAATCAATTAGATTCCCTAAAGGCAAAACTTGCAGCTTCCGAATGAGCTCTTCCTTTGAACATGTTCTCATAAGCACGGCACAAGTACAATGATAGCACATAATGTGCTCAACTTTTTTCTGTGGGGAGAAAGCCTGTATGGATCAATGCATGCGACTTCTATATATATATATATATAAGAAGAAGTAATCAGAAGTAATCATAACAATGGTAAAATCAAGCCAATTTGGTTTGCAGCCTGCACACATACTCTTTGCAAATCAATTAGATTCCCTAAAGGCAAAACTTGCAGCTTCCGAACATAGTAACATTAAGCTACAGATATGCGTGGCTCTTGATATTTGGAGCCACCATGCCAATCCTAATACCAAACTGAAGATCAATGCTTGGTGTGACCGTGTGAGTAGCTAAGATAATTTCACCTGTACAGTTTGTATTGTAATTTGTTGTCAGTGTTGTGCTTTAATTCGTTTCTACTCTCTTGTGTATTCCCCCACCCCTCTTTCTGTATTTTTATTCCTTTTCCCTCTACCCTCACTACAATCCTGTATTTCACCATGTCCATTAATGAAATGTCTATAACTATGAGGTAGAGCATCCTCTACCTTTTAACATAAAAAAAAAAATCCTCAGGTTGTGTATAGTAATAGCATTGCGACTCTGTTACTTTTTTGTGAATAGAAAAATATATATGCTCATCCTCTAATTGGTTAATGCATATTTTTTTTAAAGGAGTATCATGAATCATTATTTTTTTCATGGTGTGATCATGATAATGGTCTTGGCACTCTCTAACACTTTGCATATCACAACAGTTGTTCAAACAGCATGGAAGGTTGGTAGGGATGCTGTTGAGGCAGGAACTGCTCTAGTCCCAGTATGTGCTGCTTAACTCATCAAATTATGTGTATCTCTCTTTTGTTATATAGGAGTATACACTAATCATAAGCATTATTAAGTTCAGTAAACATTGAAAATGTGCTAATTTTTTATTCAATATGTGACAGGGTTCGGTTCCACGGCCAGTTGCCAGGATAGGTGTTACCTTTGTTGCTTTGTCCATTGCCCTTTTTCTTCTCAAGTCTGTTGTCTCCACCGCATTCTTCGTATTGGTATGTGACTGGCATACTACTATCTTTGATCGACAATGTGTTCTACGGAATGTTTAGCAATACTATAGGCATGCTTTAGTTGAGAACTGCAAACATGCCCAATAGTTTCTACAATTGGAATGTTTATTGTCAAAATTCACTTTTATCCATCTTTATGATTGTAGTTTAAATTATGCATGATGTAAGATGATTTTTCTCATGATAACAGGCAATGATGGGGCTTATATACTTGGGTTTCCTGGCCATGAACCCAAAGGAGGGCTCTAGGGTGGATGAAGGAGCCAATTCATCTGAAGACCCTGTGGAAGAAGCCCGGCGCATAATGGAGAAATACAAATAAATAATCTCGGTATGTTAAAACAACTACTGCATTCGCCACTTGGAATATATAGCTTGGTCTCTTGAGCCATCAATAAGTTCATAGGGTGCTCATTGTGCAAAGAAAGAATAGGTGTGATTTTGGCTCGAGAGTTGAACTGTGGACATGTATAGCAAGAGAGCTGGTGTACAATATCACAGTAGTAATTTGATTCCGCATCAGTCTATTGAGTTGTTGTACAGTTGTATTCGGTTCAACTCAGGGTGCCATTCGAGCTTACTTTAGAAATGATAATTGAATTACTCAACAGAAAATTGTAGGCACAAATTGCCTGGTGTATCAGTAATTCGACATTTGCTGGGATATTGATTAAGAATCGATCAAATCGTCGCAGCTCTACCCCCAGGCTGGAGATCGTGTACACAGCTTTGCATCAACATTTTCCATTTTCCCCAGTGAGACCTTAAAAATTATCAGTTGTCAGAAGTGGCGGAACTACGTTCCTGCATAATTGTTCCTCCTTTCCATATTAAACAGACTGTCATTTAGAGTAGATAATACTAACAAATTACAGCCACAAAAACACAGTAAAACATTATCAAACAATTTCTAGCTCTAGACAGAGCGATTTGACCTAGGACTTGATTTTACACACCTCAATTCTTCACTGTCTAAAACACACTCTGCACTATAAAACCGGGCATTTTACACCCCATAAACTATCAAACCATTTAATATACCCCATAAACCAAATCAGAGAGGCATTTAGCTTACATGACATCTATGTGTGTGTGTCATTCTGAGTCAGCAAAATTATTAAAAAAAAATCAATGACCCCCCATGCCATTGAGACCCTTTTACTCTTCTCTCACCCTGTTTTCCCCGCTTCTTCAGATCTCGAGCGCGTAGCAGCCAGTGGTCGGCGAGCTTGCTCCACCCACGACTGCCTCCATACACCGGCGAGTCCCTCCCCCTCCAAGCACCAGCTTTGCCACCACCTCCCCGAGCACCCTATTCTCCATGCACCGGAGAGCTCGAGCTCCTGTTCACTGACGCATCATTGAGCACCTCCTTAATATTTTTATTTTATTTTTAAAATAATTCTTTAAATGATATTAATTCATAATCATTGTTCTTTAATAAAAATTTTTTGAATTTTATAATTGAATTTAGAACTTGAATTTAATTCCTTTTTAGATTATTGTGGCACTGAAAAAAATCAAAATATAATAAATATCAGCATGCATGAGGAAATTTTGAAAAAGATTTTTAATTATTCCAATTTTTCTTCCGTATTTTAAATTTGCACATATGCTATCACTGATGAACCAGTAGGAAACAGGATCGGAAACATTCGTAACTTAATGGAAACAAATCGATATCCTCAAACTGAATAAGGAAAATAAGATTGTACAGAACGATTTGACATTAATTGCCATTAACAAATGGTAAATTATCACACCCAGAAGTAAGATGAATATTTCCTAGTCGAATACCAGTGCACAATATATATGATTGGTGTATATCACAGCTTCCCTATAACTAGTAATCCTGAATAATCACCTCATGATCGCATCCATATATCCACCATTAATTCGCGGCTGAGATGGATCGAGGCGATGGACGTGACGTTCCAGATGTGGGCGGGAGGGGCGCTCCTGGGTGCTAGGAAAGGACGATCGTTCACGGCGGAGATCGGGTCCACGTCGTCGTTGCAGCGGATGAAGACGGCCGTGATGAACCAGGAAGGCATCCCCGTGCAGCACCAGCGGCTCTTCTTCGGCGGCGTCGAGCTGCAGGAGAAGGGCGACGACACTACCAGGGAATACTCCAGAAGGGCTCCACCATCGACCTCCTCATACCGTACCGCTACCGTGGCGCCGCCGCCGATCGCTGATTAATTAGCTAAGGCAGCGGACGTGGATGGCCGTAGTAAAATGGAGGTTATAGTTAATGTTGCTGGTTAATTAGGGCATCAAGAAGTACGCTGCATATGCAATATAATAATGCATTTGCATGCATAAATAAATTGGTATGATTTTGTTCCAATTGTTACGTAAGCCAGAGGCAGTAGTAGATCAATCCTAAAATAACGCGAAGCGCCTACAAATCAGGCGCCTAATTTTTGCGCTGTTTTACCGAGTAGATCGAACATGTTTCACTAAGTAGCTAGATAAAAAATGTTTCAATCTTGTAAAAAGCTGAAACACAATCAAATCATCTCATGAAATATTTTGCTACAACGTATGAAACAACGGTTACTTAAAAAAGGGGCATTGTTTCACCCCATATAAAAATAATGTTTCAACAAATAGCAAAAGAATGTTTCAACTCTTAAAAAAATTGAAACACAGTAAGATTACTAAATGAAACAATTTGGTTCATGAAACAAACGATTTAAATTCATTGCAACACTTAAAACCTCGTGTACATCAAAAAATCACGTGTCCATTAAGATAAAATTATGAAACAATATCAAAATCCACTATAACATTTCATCCATACATATTGAAATATCATGGGTACACTAGCTGAAACATTGTTGGTAAAAAAAAATGGATTCCCCTAATAATGCATTTCCTTAGTATGTTAGGGATTTGTTACAACAGGGCGCTAATGGTGGGGACGCCTAGAAGGCGGAGGCGTGTGTCACGCCCGGAATTTCTATCCAAAATTCCAAACGCTTACATGTGTGTTAAACCCTCGTCCAGGAATCAGCTGAGGCACACAATAACAAATTGATAATAGAGTACAAATAAATAACTATTTAATATTCGCAAATAATAAATTATTACAGAGGTGGATAGTTCCTCTCAAAGAATAACATTCTACGCAGCGGAAAATTAAACTAAAGCAAACTACGGAACAACTATGGCGACTCCACTCCACAGGCATCTTAACCAGGAACAAGCCTAATCCTCCAGATCATCACCTTCGCTGATATACTCCTCTTCTGATGAATGAATATTGCAAGAATGAGCATATGACATACTCAACAAGCCACACAGCAAATATGCAAGTGCACAGTAAGGATATTATGATGAATACAAAGAAAAAATGGGATGAGAACCCTCAATCCATCATTGGGACCTTTGCGCAGCACTAGAGACAGCACACCACATTACACTTAGGTGTCAGACCTGCTACAGGCTTATGGGATATGCTTGGACTGCTCTATCTTGCAAATGGATCAACATCACCCTTAGAGTTTTTAGAAGAAGTAATCAGAAGTAATCATAACAATGGTAAAATCAAGCCAATTTGGTTTGCAGCCTGCACACATACTCTTTGCAAATCAATTAGATTCCCTAAAGGCAAAACTTGCAGCTTCCGAACATAGTAACATTAAGCTACAGATATGCAAGGCTCTTGATATTTGGAGCCACCATGCCAATCCTAATACCAAACTGAAGATCAATGCTTGGTGTGAGTAGCTAAGATAATTTCACCTGTACAGTTTGTATTGTAATTTATTGTCAGTGTTGTACTTTAATTCGTTTCTACTCTCTTGTGTATTCCCCCACCCCTCTTTCTGTATTTTTATTCCTTTTCCCTCTACCCTCACTACAATCCTGTATTTCACCATGTCCATTAATGAAATGTCTATAACTATGAGGTAGAGCATCCTCTACCTTTTAACATAAAAAAAAATCCTCAGGTTGTGTATAGTAATAGCATTGCGACTCTGTTACTTTTTTGTGAATAGAAAAATATATATGCTCATCCTCTAATTGGTTAATGCATATTTTTTTTAAAGGAGTATCATGAATCATTATTTTTTTCATGGTGTGATCATGATAATGGTCTTGGCACTCTCTAACACTTTGCATATCACAACAGTTGTTCAAACAGCATGGAAGGTTGGTAGGGATGCTGTTGAGGCAGGAACTACGGATCACGTTGATCTATCAAAGATGACCATGTCTGACAAGGATGTCCGGATCTGTAGTACTCCCTTCATCTCAAAATATAAGACATAACCACTCATAACATATCACCAAGAAAACATTTAATTACCTTCTTGGTTGGATCATCTTGTTGCATACAAGCAATGTGATTGGGAGGTTTGATGATATAAGATTTAAAACAAATTAATTTTATAGGACCAAAAGATGCTAATTAATGTATGCATGCATGTACGTCTTATATTATAAGATATAAGAGAAAAGTGGTTGTGTGTTAAATTTTTGGGATGGAGAGAGCAGTGCGTTTCTACGAGGTAAATGGTGAGGGAAGAAAAAAAAAAGGAGACGATGGCTATGCCCTTTCAGTACTACAACTCCGCTGAATGTTTAATCGATCTCTCGTCAGGTCAGGACACTCCTCGTCGCCGCCGCAGTTTTAATTTGCCACGATCGTCCCCGTCACCCGGACCAAAGTATAATCCAACAGCAAAGATTGTTTGGGAGTATTGTATTTGATTTGAGCTGCTGTTAGTTGCAGATGTTTGGTTCAATAAAAGAAATATACCTTCTCCGTTTCAGAATATAAGTCATTCTAGCATTTCCCACATTCATATTAATGTTAACGAATCTAGACATATATATCTATCTAGATTCGTTAACATCAATATAAATGTGGGAAATGCTAGAATGACTTACATTGTGAAACGGAGGAAGTATATCTTATATTTTTATTTTTAAATGGAAGAAGTACATCTGTATAATTTGTTAAACATTTTGAAAGGGTATTGTTTTACCCGAGTAGGTTTAGATAAATCCTAGTTTTAACCTTTTGACTGAATTATTGATATAACGAATTGATCGACAAATTTATAGTTTTTTTTAAATCATAGGGGATAACTCTAAAGGCACGTTTCTATGTTCTTACACAATTAAACTGCCATATTTAAATTTTAGGTGTGACATTTTACACCAAAATTACACCGTTAACTGTGAATTTTGGCAATTGCCGTTGGTCATGATCAGGTCAAATGAGGAACTAATGCCATGATTATAGTTGATTCCGTTGAAAAGTGTACTAGAGTTTAGAGTTTTTTTTTTCGAACTTCCATAATAAGGAAGATTTGTTTTAAGTTTTCTTTTTCTATACATGGTGTTTTGAGCTGATCAGGTCGTGCTGGAATCGGAATCAGTTAATTTCCTTTTTCTGCAAGTTAGCCGATTGAGTAATATCTGAGTCGGACTTTTTCCAAACCAAGGCTATAAATATGTATACCTTGGTTCCTTGTAATCAAACAATAATTCAATATACAAGTTTTGGCGCATCGCTAGCCCTATTAAAGTTTTGATGAATTATTGTTTTTGAGTTTGGGCTGCATTTGTTTCAATCTACGGCTTGTGTTGACGGTCCTTAACTACGTCGATTGTCAATTCCTGCATTAAAGCAATTTAAAGAATAAAAAATGTTATACCAAATTTAGAGGCGGTGGTTATTACTAATCATTTTTATAAGTCTTAGTGAATATTTGTATGCAGGTGAATAATGGGTGAAAACCAACCGCCATGCGACGAAAAACACCTCCGGAAATCGAACGTAAATGCATAGATTGGAGGCCCTACATGACAATCAAAACCACATACCTTTGTGCCTAACCAAAGTATAACATGTAGAGGGCCCACCAAGCAGCCTCCCAACTGAAGGAGTGGCTTGGAGGTGGGTCAAAGGGGTCGACCGAACCCAAGGTCGGCCAAATTGCCTTTGCCTCCCCTCGCTATCTGCCAACATGTGGAGCGAGATCATGAAGGTCCAATAACAATTATGTTTGATCCCCGGGCTTACACGACCTCCAAACCATTACTACAACACTATATAAGGAGGAGAAAATCTCACTATCAAATTGCACAACAAGTGGAGTATAATTTATTTACAAAGTTAGGCTACTCTCTAGTAGAGTTAGAATTTAGGAAGAAAGTAATGGGAAGCTCTAGAAGGAGTGCTCCAAATATCGGTATTGACGGTCATTAAGTACCAATTTCGACTGCCAACTAGCACAATGCATAAAGGAAAAATTTGTATTTCTTACACGTGTACCAATAATAAATAATGTAGTTGTATTAGAATTAGAGAATTAACATGGATGTAGGAATTATACATCAAAGTAAAAGAGAAATGATGCCGGCATGCAAAGAAATACACTTCCGGCGAATCACGTGCGAGCACACGGATTGAGGAGCCCACAAGTCAAGCCAAACCGATGTAAAGTTGGGCCAATCCATGGGAACCATCATAGGTGCCCACCTGTTATCTGCTGGTGAAAGGCGGTGGAGAAAGGCGGCGCTAAGGGTTCGGCCAAAACGACATTGCGGCCTCTCATCCTGGCCCTCCACGTGTGGCTCCCTGGATGGCTCCCAATGACAGTTGTGGTTGTTTAACTGCCATACAACCGCTATAAGCCACCTATAAAAGGAGCTCACTCATTTCACTTAGAACACACACCTCAAGGAGCAAATTCCCTCTTCCATATTGTATTCTCTATAGTTCTAGTAGAGATAAGTCTAGAGGAGCTTCAATCCTATAGTTTTCTCGGAATTTCGGGTATATACTTAGTACTTTACTCTTCAAGACTATAGTTGAATTAATATAATTATTTTCTTGATCTATTTATGTCATGTTTATATATTTATTTTTTGAATATTGTTCTATGTGTAGTATGCTCTCGGAGTGGTTTCTCGATAGTACCTGGGTGCTTGGAACTAAGTTTTATGTTGTAAGCAATATATATATATATATATATATATGTTAAGTGTATACTAAACATGAGATATAGTATAGAAGTATAGTTGTACCGTAGTTTCCTAATCCTGTTTTCTACTAGACTGTGTCCACTACCCTATTCATATCTTAATCGCTGTTTAGACTATGGTGAATTAATTTTAGGTTGATTAAAGAGATATAAATCATTATTATCTTAACCCAAGGTGGTGCATGTTGGTGGTGACGTCGACAAAATTATGCCATGGCAGCAGATGATTGCAGCCGGCGGCTGAGCAAGGGTTGCAGGATTCGCCACCTCAGCGTAGCAATGATGATGGCGAGCTGGCGGCAGCTGTCACACTCTGAAATTGCTTAATGTAATAATTCATTCTTTAATGCATTTTTTTAAAATTATTTTAAAAGCCTACAAGATAAACCTTAATAAATCTTGGCAAATTGCCAACATAAAATTGAGCTAGATAAAATTTTACTAAATACTTTGCTTGTTTACCTATTTCCTGGATTTTTTTGGGAATTATTTGAGCAGGGAAGTATTTTTAATAATGAAATAGCATTTCATAAATTATTTTTAATTGTTTCCTGCCCAACTCTTCCCGTCGCGCACGCGCCGCGTGGCCAGTCGCCAACCGGCCGCCCCTCTCTCGATCTGCCACCGACATGTGGGGCCCACATGTCGGGGCCGTCCCTACCTCTAGCCGCCGCGCTCCCCGCTGAATCTGCCGCCGTCAGCTTGCTCCCAAGTCCGATGGACTCATCATCCTAAGAATCGGAGCTGAATTTCATGTTGATTATCCAAATCAAATCCGATTTCGAGTTTATCTTCCCCACCTAACCCTAGGATTTTCAGCCTCGATTCTCTCGGTGTGGGATCGATCTCGAGCTCCCGTGCCATATAAATGATCCCTTTGTCGTCCTCTACCTTCCCCTCAAGTCCCGTCCTCTGCCATCGCCCGTAGTGGCCCGTCGCGCCGCTAGCCATCCGGCCCGCGGCGCTGCTGTGTTCACCGCTGCCGCTCGCCGTTCGCGCCGTAGGGCTTGCACGGAGGAGCTGACCCAGTCCGCCTCTTCGCCGCGTCACAACCTGCCGGAACTCCGCTGTCGTCCGCCACCCCGAGCCGCACAACCGTTGGAGCTCACTGCCTACCGTCGTTCGTCATCATCCTTCGCCATTCCGAGCACCGGTGAGTTGCCTCGTTGTCCTCTCCACGTTGGTGCCCTCGTTTGGCCCGGCCAAGCCCTCTATCACGGTGATCTTGCGATCCCGTGCCATGCCGTCGATGACGTCATCCGACGTCATAAAGCCCTTTTTCCTCTAAAACAAATCTTAATTGCGTCATAAATCGTAATAGTTTTATGTATTAGGTTAAAAGCAGATTAATTTAGAAAATTCATAACTAAATCATTGTAACTCGGAATAAGTGGTTCAAGTTTCTAAATTTTTCTTAAATCAAGATCACATGTTAAAAATATCCACATGTATGTTCATGCTTGTTTATATACTGTTTGTTGATTTTGTTCAATTGCTTTAGTTTCCGATGTTCCGGAGGAGGCCGTTTTCGCGGAAGAAGGTAAAAAAGATTTTGAAGAAGCGAAGGCAAGTCACACAGATCCTAAAAACCCCTGAGCATGTTGATCCTGTTTAAAGCTGTTGTTTTTATCAACTTATGCATTGTTTCGAATGTCACCGAGAGGTTATCCTATGTCCTTTGTTAAGGCCGTTTGATATTGATTACTTATTCTTTTTAAATGGGTTAATAATTTGATTAGCTGGAACACCATTGGTTTTAGCTAAAGTAATAGGATAGTTAGCCATGCTTACAAACATTAGCTCATTAAGATAATTCATGCTTCACTATCACTTATGGTTATATTTAATGGTAGCTCACGATGGTCAATTGTGATTGGTTAATTAATTAATTGTGAACTAAAAACTGATTAATGGTGGGTTGTGAGCGCATGGTTTTGATGGGCGTGCTCATGATAATTAAGGACCGATTCGCGAGCTCTATTGTGAAACATTAACCATTGCCAACCACAAGCCAGCATGGGCAACGGCTTTACCTTTTGTATAGCATAGTTCATTGCGGGCATCAGACTGTGAAGCGCGTGATAAGTTCGTACCTCGGGCTTTTGAGGCGGTGATATTGACATTACATCCGCATAACGCAATGCACTGTTGTGATTGCGTTATGCGGATGGTAATGTCACAGTTCCTTTTCTGAGGGACCGTGGGTATTAAGGCGCATGGCGACGTGTCGTGGGTTGTGTCTTGTGGTACAATGATATATCTCTAGCCAGAGTAAAACTTCGAATACCGTGTCAGCCGGTTATGGGGCGGGTCTAACATGTTTTTCGTGATTAGTCTCACACTATTGAATATAATGAATAATTGATAATTAATTTGACTCCTAGATTGGAATGGCATATTCCTGGACTGGAGGTTTGATCTGTACGATGGGGTTGGTTGTTCAGTTCTGATTGGGCCTATGTAACGAGTATGTTGTTGTATAGCGTTTATTTAATATGCTTAATTATTACAATTATTTAGTATATTCTCTAAAGTTTTTAAATGCTGTTTATGCAAATGAGTTGTATTATGCCATCCTTCGTTATTCCGTGCACTTACATATTTGCTGTGTGGTTTGCGGAGTATTCCGTGTACTCACCTTGTAATATTCAATCATCAGACGAGGATTTTCTACAGTGAAGGTGATGCTCAGGATGATTAGGCTATGTTCTGGTCAAGCTGCTTGTGGAGTGGAGTCACCCTGCTTTTATTCTTATTTTCCGCTCCTTAGGTTTTAATGTTTGAGGTGGAACTATCTATCTCTGTAATTATTCAACGTTTTCAATTATTAATTAGATAAAGATTAGTACTCTATTATCAATTTGTTATTGTGTGCTTCGGCTAGATTTCCTGGACGAGGATTTTACACACATGTAAGCGTTTGAAATTTTGGATAGAAATTCCGGGCGTGAGAGTGGTGCACCGGCGTTGTGCTGAGGCATGGTTCTCCGTCAAGGGCAACAGGTACTCCCATCCGATCAGATCAACCCCTCCATCCAGTTATTTGTATGTAGAAAAGTTAATTTTTTTAGATAATGGAATAAATGTGGAAGAAGACCTCCCAAATGGCAAGCTAGTGTGGGGGAGTATATAAAAGCTGATCGGCTCATAGGTGCACCTATAATCTGCCCGGGCCCCACATCACCCGATAGGTGCCGGTTCTCACCAAGAAGATAACACTGCACAGGGCCCCATATCACTCAAATAGGTGCCAGATCTTGGTGAGAACCGGCACCTATTGTTTTGCACCACACTAATCCACATAGGTGCCGGGTTTTGTTAGTGGCCTCGTTGGCGGATGGGTCATAGATAAAACCAGCACCAATACTCATCACTCAGGGGAATTAGCGCGGGAAATGGCTTATACGTGCTGGTTTTTTCCAAATCGGCACCTATAAGGCCGGTCCCTATGGACGTTTTTGTAGTAGTGAACTCACAATAGATGAATGCTGGACTGATCTGGTTTGTAGATAGTATAAAAATGAGAGAAGCCTTCTCTATGTTATTTCCTTTCAACACTTTTGTGATGCATTCAAACAGAAACATATAGAGGAAGTTCTTCTTTCCCAAAAATTGCAGTGCCCTCAATTTGCCTATTCGGCTGACTAGCCGGACTACTCATTGGTCGATTAAAGCTGATCCTACTTGGGAAAATTTATGTCGGTTATAGGTGGTGACAAGGCAAATAGGTGGGCTAACTACGAGATAATGGCAGCTAATGTTCACTACGAGATAGAAATTGGGCCTTGCTAGAACATTGATCCTAAATATTTTGCCAAGGCCAAAAGGCACCAAAACACAGAACGTAAATACAACTAAGTTCGCCTCAATCCCCTGAATCCCCTATCTTCCTCCTCTTGTGAACGCCCCGCTGCCGCCCCTCTTTCCCCACGCTCTAGCCATCGCTCCAGCTCTCCGGCTTGTGTACCAAGACATCGCCTTGGCTCTCCCAGCTTGCCGCAGTTGCTATTTCCTCGCACAGCCTTTGCAGTTGGAATATCTTGAATTAAGGTATAACTTGAATCCCAAATCTGAAATATCAGAGTTTCATTCTTTCAATAGTTTCAAAGTATACAATGAAGCATGTCAAAAATAACTAGCAAACTTCAAGGCAAAAAATTCTTGTTGGTTATGTGTTGGAGCCAAAGATTAGTTGCTACCAAATCAGCCTCGTTGCTAGCAAGTGGGTCACCGGATACGGATTAGTGAATGAACACCGATTTAGCCACATGAAATCATGGGAATCAATCATGCCTAAAATATATCTCTAAACACTTTCCACCCCACCACGTTGTTTATACCGTTCACCCTTCCTCAAATCGGGCCAACTAGTCTGTCAATGGGACGTGGGCCAACTGGCGACCTCATCACGTTTGTGGGGGGAGAAGAAGCGGCGCGGCTGGCGGGCCCATGGCTGCCACGCGCGGAGGATGGAGAATGCGGGGAATCGGCAGCGCGCCGTGGTGGCAGATGTGCAATGCGGTGAAGACGGGAGAAACCATTGGAATGAGGATGTGGGATGTGGGCTGGTCCAGTGGTGCGTTGTATGGAGTGCAGGAGTGGAATGGGTCTAGCTGGGCTGACTCAGCAATTTGGGCCTTTTTTTCTTGTAGATAAATGAAGATTCCATGGTGTATATCTAATTAAAATTGATCGAATGGCTGACATAATGTTGATGACATGGTGAATTGAGGAGGCAGCTTGGTCCTAACTTTATAGAAAGAAGGGATCACAGACACGACATGGTCTTCCGAGGAGAAGCGTCATCCATAATAAACGATATTACGGCTATGCGTAGAAGATTCCACGCATTAGGCGGAACTCCGACGTAATTGTGACCGCCCTATAGTGACACACTAGAAAACATTGCTCTCCATTCCTTCTCAACTGTATGAAACGCTACAGCTAATGTAATCCCTACCTTTTCTAATTCAATGAAATTCTGATGGGGAAGCTGCCCACCCCCACCCCCGCAGGTGAACCTTAAAAAAATGTGTCATGTTTATTATCATTGCGGTCTTAGCTTAAATTTCAATTTCAGTAACTCTACATAAAAGCACATAGAGGTCGCAGTATAGGTGCCAGAAAGTTAAAATCGGCACCATAGTGTTTTTCTCACCATAAAGATAAAAATAAACAAAGCCAGCACCTTTTAGCAAGATAGGTGTCGGTATTTTAAATAAAACTGGCACCTATAATATACATACGTGCTTCGTTAAAAACTGGCACCTAAAAATCGAGCCGAGCTGATGAAGTGATGAAGGATAACCTGTGATAGTCGGCAGGGCCCACACACCCACGAGGAGATAAGGCCACCACACTCCTGTATCTCCTCACACGCGCACCCTCTCTCTCCCTCCGTCTTATCTCCCTCTCAGCTCCTCTCTCTCTCCTCTCTCCTCTCTCTCTCTCCACCGCTCTCTCCCTTCCAATGCCTTGAAGGTGGAGGCGGCGCGGCCTGGTAAGCAGCGCTCTCCCCTCCTCAGATCCCGCAAGAGGGAGAGCGCAACGGCGCCCACATCCGCCAGATCAGAGGAGAGAACAGAGATGCGGGAGCCGAGACGCCGGCGCGCTCTCCCCCACTCCATCCAGCGGGAAGGAAGGCTCGTGCCTCCTCCTCTCCATCGGGCGACCGCGACATCACGGCTTCCTGCGGCAACAGCGGCGGTGGTGGTGCAGAAGCGGCGACGCCGTCCTCCTCCTCTCCATACGACGTGTGCAGCTAGGAGAAGCCAGCATGGTGGCGATGTGACGGCCAGCGACGCGAAGGAAGAGGCTCCTTTTAGATCATGATGTTCTTGGATTATTGAAGTTCCTTGATGGTTCTTGATGTGCTCAGGTCGGCTTGATTTGTGCTCTTGTTTGCGATGTTCTTGATGTGTTCTTGAAGTTCTTGATGTGCTGGGTCGGTTTGATTCGAGCAAAGCCGGCAATCTTTTCTCATTCATCATTATAGATGTTGGTTCTAAAAAGACACTGGAAACCAACACCTATTTGATTTCCACATCGTGCCATCTTCGTGATGCTGGTTGGAACCCGACATATCTACACTATTCCGGGTTCCCAACCGGCACCAATGGCCTTTTCTGTGGTACTGTTGGAATTTAAAGTAGTGAGTAAATTGAGCTTGTTATGGTAGCACTACAAGTTTTATGAAAATTTTGGCGTGCCTATTCTATTTAATCTATATATCACTTTGACGTGGCCATAAAAAAAATTACATTTTCCCCTAAATCGTAGTGGACAAATTTTAAGACACGTCTTAATGTTCTCAGCGCAATCAAACTTCCATATTGAAAATTTTGGGTATGTTACATTTTACATTATAAGGTATACAAATCATCATTCTATTTCAAAAAAGGACAAGAAAAGATTCAAACCAGTGTAGGGCTGAGCTGACACATATCTCGAGTATACCTTCCTTTTTCCTTCTATTCATATAGAAATGTGTGTTTCACACATTCACAGGAAAGTGTGCTCAATATATCAAGAAAGTGATGATACTAAAAGTAGAGAGTTGTAGAACGAACAGTGTGGTCTAGTAAACTGTTCCTTATTACTGTGATGTTTATAATAAATTGTTTCGAACAATCTCATTGGATGATTCATAAAATCTTCTTAAATATTTTTGCACCGATCTCTAATATGCAAATATTCCAAATATTTTAGAACTATAACAATATCATTCGTGTCAACTAAAGAAAATGTCATCTATTTGCCAAAAATATGTCACTAGAGGACATTTATTGTTATATTTACATGACTTAGTAACGATATGAAACGAACAACAACTTGCAATAGATGAATGTTGACCAGATCTGGTTTGTAGATAGTAAAAAATGAGAGAAGCCTTCTCTATGTTATTTCCCTTCAACACTTTTGTGATGCATTCAAACGGAAACATATAGAGGAAGTTCTTCTTTCCCAAAAATTGCAGTGCCCAAAATTCTCCTATTCGGCCGACTAGCCCGACTATTCATTGGTCGATTAAAGCTGATCCTACTTGGGTCAAATTATGTCGGTTATAGGTGGTGACAAGGCAAATAGGTGGGCTGACTAGGAGATAAACGCAGCTAATGTTCGCTAGGAGATAGAAATTGGGCCTTGCTAGAACATTGATCCAAATATTCGCCAAGGTCCAAAGGCACCAAAACAGAGAAGGTTAAGGCAACTAGGGTTCGCCTCAATCCCCCGAATCCCCTATCTTCCTCCTCTTGTGAACGTCGCGCTGCCGCCCCTCTCTCCCCATGCTCAAGTCATTGCTCCAGCTCTCCGACTTGTGTACCAAGACATCGCCCTGGCTCTCCCAGCTTGCCGCAGTTGTTATTTCCTCGCACTGATCCCTTGCACAACCTTTGCAATTGGAATATCGTCAATTAAGGTATGACTTGAATCTCAAATCTGAAATATCAGAGTTTCATTCTTTCAATAGTTTCAAAGTATACAACGAAGCATGCCAAAAATAACTAGCAAACTTCAAGGCAAAAAAATATTGTTGGTTAAGTGTTGGAAGCACAAATTAGTTTCTAGCAAGTGGGTCACCGGTTAAATACGGATTAGTGAATGAACACCGATTTAGCCACATGAAATCGAGGGAATCAATTATGACTAAAATATATCTCCACCCCACCACGTTCTTTATACCATTCACCCTTCCTCAAATCGGGCCAACCAGTCTGTCATCGGGGAACTCATTATGGGCTTGTGTGTTAGTAATAACCACCACCCTCCCTCATTTGGCTGCTAGTCTGCCATGGAATCAATTTTTATCCATTGGGTTTATAAGCAAGGTACTTGGTGCTATTGGGTAATTTTACCTATGAATATTCCATATGTTAATTATTGTGTAATCATCTCATTGAAAGTATGAAGTGTATTCATGGATAGCTTTGCACTGTTTATATAATTGATTTATTCAACTAGCTAAAGTTATTTAATATTTAAAATGGTCCACTAATTCACACCAGCTTTAATATCCCAGTCCGTTCATAGTATGGTTTATCCCGTGTGCAGGTTCTAGTTCCGGTTTATGCCCGTTAGGACCAACGGTTTGTTTGGTCGGAAAAAGTCTCACATGGAAAGTTTAGATAGCATTGGGCCAGTTAATATACCCAGTTCACTCCAACCATAATACCTCCGTGTTAACCCTCTTACACAAAGAAATAACAAAAGATGAAGTGGGATGCTATATGAATGTGGGACCGCTAGCTCAACTTACAGAGCTGGGGTAACGTGGTTATTAGAGGATGGAGTGTAACTCTAACATTTTATATTATATTTGCACCAGTCTTGGAGTATATATAAGCCATTTATTTTGGACAACTTTGGAATTAACGGGACTGCTAGAAATAGGAAAGAAATGTACTAACATTTATATTAGTGTGTGATGTACATCATATAATGCCATTTGCAATATATGTGCACCAAAGTTTTCTAAGCAATGTTGAAGGATGAATGTATGGTGTTAAAAGAGTGTATAATTCAATTAACCAATATGTGTTATGCACACAATAGTTAAAATTCCGTATTAAGCACCATTTTATTTTTTTTCATGTTCTCTGGTAGTGTTTTTCACACACTAATACAGTATGGCTCCAAGAATATTAGAGAATGCATTACACAGTGATATCGCAGATGATGTCATAAGATGCAACATTCTGCCACAGCTTCCATTCAAGTTGACCACCCGTTTGAAAGTCATATCATCAACGCCTGACATTGTTGGCATTCCCTCAGGTTTTGACTTTCTTGGTTGCTGCCTAGAAAATGGGATTCTAAGTCTCCTTGCCTCAACCAATGGGCTTGTCTGCATCCTCTATACTCCAACTAATTTTATCTCCCACTCACGGGCACCCACCCTTTTCAAAGCTAATCCAGCAACGCAAAAACCCAGTCGATCCCTGGTACAACTAAACACATCACAAGGTTTGATAAAGGCATCGGCCTTGCGTTTCGACCCAGTGGATAATTTTCAGGAGAATACAGTAAGCAAGTTCAAGATAGTCAAGGCAGTTGGTGCTAGGACCATTGAGAATAACGGGACTAAGTTTTGCTTTGCCACCTTATCCTCAAATACTATCTGCTGGGCCATGTCCAGTACAACCGTTTATGTGGACACCAAAATTAACTGCAACAACAAGAAGGTGGCCTATGGAAGTGGAATCATGTAGTGGGATTACCAGGAGATTGTGCTCTGGTTTGACATTGCCACAGATATGGCTGGTATCGTGAAGATGCCATGGATTCAACTAGGTGTCGAAGTGAAGGGACCTGTCCACCATGATATTGACACCTCTGCCAATGGAATGCTGGTGTGTACTACAATTGATAAGGGTGGACTAATAGTGTATCATCTTGTGGGAGTAAACACCGACTTCAATTGGGAGATCAAGCATGAGAGAAGATGGATTGACATGATGAAGGATAGCATTTCTGCATTTGGGTTCTGCCATTCAATGCAGTTGCGCTCAGGGTTGCAGCCAGAAAGGCTCATTGAGAGACGACTTGTACGGCCGATTGGCGTGGTAGATGGGAGATTTGTTTATATTGGGGTGAGACAGGAATGGAAGACGAAGGATAAGATTTTGTGCTATAACATGGTCACTGGCAAGACATATGGCACCGGTAAGGAATTGGGCAACCGGTATAGCAAGAATCCCTTTTACGTATACCGTAACAGCATGGCTAATATTCCACACATTGCGGTGCCAGCTCAAGGGAAAATTTGCGAAGGCAGTACTGGTGGTTGCATATGTGCAATGTACACCGGTGAAGGTTAATTTTTTATGGTCTTTGCATTTAGTACAACGTGATAATCAACAATTTCAGGTTGACTCACATAAAGAATTGTTGCTTTGAGTGTTTTTAGTTTATAAGATGTGGTGTCGAAGTGAAAGGGACCTGTCCACCATGATATTGACACCTCTGCCAATGGAATGCTTGTGTGTACTACAATTGATAAGGGTGGACTACCAGTGTATCATCTTGTTGGAGTAAACACCGACTTCAATTGGGAGATCAAGCATGACAGAAGATGGATTGACATGATGAAGGATAGCATCTCTGCATTTGGGTTCTGCCATTCAATGCAGTTGCACTCAGGGTTGCAGACAAACCTTATTGATGCCGGTTCCAAACCGGCACCGGAACCAGCACCTATTTGATTTCCACATCAGTACCGCCTTCATGGTGCTGATTAGGAACCTGGCATATCCAGCACCTATGTCGGGTTCCCAACCGGCACCAATAGCCTTTTCTATGGTAGTGTTTGAATTAAAAGTGTTGAGCAAGTTGAGCATATTACGGTAGCACTACAAGTTTTATGCAAATTTTGGCACGCCTATTCTATTTTATCTATTATATGTCATTTTGACTTGGCCATAATAAATTTACATTTTTTCCCCTAAATCGCTGAGGAGAAATCTTAAGACATGTCTTAATGTTCTCAGCGCAATCAAATTTCCAAATTGAAAATTTTGGGTATGTTACATTTTACATTATAATTACACAAATCATCATTCTATTTCAAAAAAGGACAAGAAAAGGTTAAAATTAGTATAGGGCTAAGCTGACACATCTCTCGAGTATACCTTCCATTTTCCTTCAATTCATATAGAGATGTGTGTTTCACACATTCACGAGAAAGTATGCTCAACATATCAAGAAATTGATAATGCTAAGAGTAGAGAGTTGTAGAACAAACAACAGTGTGGTCCAGTAAACTGTTCCTTAGAACTGTGATGTTTATAATAAATTGTTTCTAATAATCTCATTGTATGATTTATAGAATCTTCTTAAATATTTTTACACCGATCTCTTATATGCAAATATTCCAAACAAGGCCCTCCTTGAATATTGCAAGATCTTTGCTTGCATAGATTGACGTCTATATTAAATTTACTGTCTTAGGTCGTGTGCCCCCAAGCTCCATTACCTTTTGTTTTCTTACTTTTCTAAAGTATAGACACCTGATTTTCAGCAACTTAACTTTTCAGCTATCAACAATGCTATATAGCCATGTAAATATTTCCCTTCTTTAATGAAAATACAGTGCCAGGCAAAGCCCTGCAGTCCTTCCAGTCAAAAAAAAAAACAATTCTATATAGCCTTGAATGCAGTAAGTTGGTATTTTAGAACTATAACAATATCATCCTTACAATGCATATATGTTTTAGAATAATATATTTTCACATGTACTTGGAGTATTATTTGTTTGTAGAGATTAGCACATAAATGGAGAAGAAATGAAGGAAACTCACTCCTAACCAAGCTTAAGAATAGAGGGGCCCACATGTCAAGTGTAACCGTCCTGAAAAACGCCATAACTGCCACAACTGCCATGAGGACCCACCTGTCAGCCCCCTGACCAAATGTGGTGGCCTGCTGGGCCAGCCTAGGATCGGCCGAACCCTGGCAGCGATGCCTCAGCTCCGCCCTCCACGTGTACGCTTGTGATGCACTCCCAATGACGGTTGCAGGGAATTTTCCAACAATTCCAACTGCCATAACCATCATTGGAGACTATATAAAGGGTGCTCATTCTCCACTTCAACACAAACTCAAGGGAGAAGCTTTGATCTTTCTCTCAAGTTTAGTTTAGTGCTCTAGTGCTAAGTGGAGTGGAATAGAATAGTTCTTGGAGTCCTCGAGTCTTCGGAAGGTTTTGGGTATGGCTCTAGTAGCTTTTCTTTCTTCTTTTGTAAGACTTTCGGAATTAATAGAATATTCTTCTTTATATACTTTCAGTACTTTACTTTGTCTCTATACTGGCTTTCATTTATATTTGTACTGATATATTTGTGTGACTAGCCTACCAGAGAGGTGCAGTGGTGTGGGTTTAATGTTCATACGAATGATTGCTCTATATTATTCTCAAGGGTATAGAGTAGTATTTGATAATGTAAGCATGGTGCTTAGATTATTAGATATCATTAATTGGCCATATATGTTGCGGGACAGTAGATCTGGGCCGCTGATAGTGATAGCTCAGTACGGGTATTCCACTACTGAAGAAGTGGTCTTTAGTCCCAGTTTGCAACCCCCTTTAATCCCGGGTTGCAAACCGGGACCCCGAATCCGGGACTAATGATGCCCTTCTTTAGTCCTGGTTGAAATAACGGGGACTAAAGATCCATCTTTAGTCCCGGTTGGGGTTACCAACCGGGATTAAAAATAAAAGCGCCGCGTGGCTGAAACTTTTTCTTTTCTTTTTTTATCTTTTTTGCTACTTGCTTATTGATTTCGCGCCAAACTCAACAACAAAATCAACCACACAAAATCATCCAAAAATTGACATCACAGATTCATCCGCAACTTCACAAAAACATCTAAAAATCATCCACAAATTTACATCACAAAATCATCTACAAATTCACAAAAACATCTAAAAATCATCCACAAATTTACATCACAAAATCATCTACAAATTCACAAAAACATCTAAAAATCATCCACAAATTTACATCACAAAATCATCTACAAATTCACAAAAACATCTAAAAATCATCCACAAATTTACATCACAAAATCATCTACAAATTCACAAAAACATCTAAAAATCATCCACAAATTTACATCACAAAAATCATCCACAAATTCACAAAAACATCTAAAAGTCACCCACAAATTTACATCACAAAATTATCCCCAAAATCATCCCAAAACATGATCAATTTTTTTATTATTTTTTTATTAATACGCCGCCCACCGCCTCCCGCCCGCCGGCGCCCCCGGCCGTCTGCCGCTGCCTGCGCTGACGTAAACATGGATTGGAAGAGGGGATCAACGAAGGAGAGTGGAGGGGAGGATGAGTGGAGGAGGAGGAGGAGGAGTAGAAATAAGATAAGAGGAGGCTGCGCGCGCGAAGAGGATATCTGGAAGAGAGAGAGCATGAGAGATGGGATAACGCGGGAGAGAGATATTTATTCCCGGTTGGTATCATCAATCGGGATTAAAGATCTATCTTTAGTCCCGGTTGGTGTTACCAACCGGTACTAAAGCTCGTTGGGGGCCTGACAACTATTGAACCGGGACTAAAGATCAAAAAGTACCCGTGGGCTTTAAAATCGGGACTAAAGATATTTTTACTCCCAGTTCCTACTCGAACCAGGACTAATGTGATTTTTGCCTGACCCAGCAAAGATCACTTCTCCAACAGTGTTCCTAAGATACTTTCCTGGGGAGGGTACTCCTCCGTATTTAGCCCCGATTGGACGGCCATGACAGGTTGTCATAAGAAACTCGGCAACCCGTGGTAGTCTCTCGAAACACCAGGAGGGCACTGTTAGGAGGTATTAGTTACACAACTGTATACTAGCAAATGTGAACTAAAGTTGCTGTATATTAGATGCATGAACAATTCAGTATGTAGAGGGTGATTTTAGTTGAACATGGGAAAAGGAAAAGTCTTAATCCGATGTCGTACATGCGAGTTATTGCTTTTTAATTATTTAAGTACGATAAATACAAAAGGTTCTTATTTAAATTTAAATTAGTGAAATTTTATAAAACAGTGATGCTAAGTTCGGGTATGCAATATTAAAAATACAATTATTATAAATATAACAAAATTTGGTTCACCTCAGTTAGAGTTAAAATTAATTTTCTATGATTTTCTAAAATTTTAGTGTTTTCGGTACAAAAATAATTAGCAGAAGACATTTTCTCAGATTTAATAATTCCTTATGTTAGTGAAACTAATGGTGTATTTGGTTGGGCTTCTCAACCTGTTTTTGCTTTTGCAAAAGTCAAAAGCCAACCAAACGGCCCAAAAGCCATAAGTACTTTTGCTCCAAAGCTGCTTTTAGTGCAGTACAAATCCAAAAGCACCCCCTACCCCTGCTTGCACTTGCTTTTGAGTGAAAAAATTACCCACCTCTGCCATTATTGAAAAAACGGTTCGGTAATATTTTCCACGTCTCCTCTCCCATCTTCACACTAGCGCGCAGCAGTGGGGGTGGAGCGCAGCCCTCCCTGCCTGACGCCGGCGCCGCCCCTACTCCTCCCCGCTCGACGCCGCTCCTTCTCCTCCCCGTCCGACACCAACCCTGCCCGACGCCGCGCTATTTGTCAAAGATCCGATCATAGATTGGATTTGGAGTCAAAGCCGAAGCGAATTTGCAAGGAGTTCGTTATTCTCGGAAACAGAGTACGCGTCGGTTATCGTCTGCATCGGCTGATACCGACTCGGATAAAGAGAAGCCGATGTAGCCGATTTCGGTAAAGGGATCTTAGAATCATTGTCGGGATCGATTTAAATGTTGCAAAAGTATTGCCAGGTATGGATTGCGTCCGAAGAAGACAATTGTATCTATTAATTAGGATATTTTAGTAGATTCCTTATAGATATTTTCGGTAAGATTCCGCCTAAGGGACTTGTTTGTATCTTAGAGTTGTAATAGAAGTGGAGTCATGTCCGATGTGGACATATTATGAAATTTTGGGTATAAATATATGCCCGAGACCTTGTAAATAATTAACACAAGTTCAATACACTTTCGGCGCATCACCACATTTTCTACTTTTTATTTTTTTCGATGAGTTCTTGCTTTCGAGTTGGTTGCGATCTCCAACAAGAGGTAAAGCTTGTTATGGCGGCTTACGTTCTTGGGATTAGTGCTTACATCTTCATGGCACTCTAATCTTGTTTATGTGAATCGTCGTGTTATCATATATACAATACAATCTAGGTCGATATTACTATCTGATCTTGTCGGCTAGCTTCTATCACCGAAATCACCCGATAGAATTAGACAATGTTGTCGATTTAGATTACATAGTATATCCACCATCTCGAAAAGGCTTTCATTGGCTTGATTGATTAGATCTTATGTTTCTCTTCATGCTTAATGTGCATCAGTTAAGTTTGATTTATTAAATAATATCTAGAACCATAATATCTAGCTTGCTTCATGATTGCTAATAGAGATAGTATCGGAGTTTCAGCCAATCTTACCATATTTAGCTATCTTGTCTTTCCTTCATTTACTTGATACGCTAAATATAACCTTTATATTAAGATCTCACTAAGACTAAATATATTAAGCTTTATATCAATCTATTTAGGTCATCCTAATAATATATTGATACTTGTTTAATATATTTAATCTATAATGATATCTTAATATAAAGAAGTATTGGAGCAATAGCCGATTGTTGGTATTTCTTAACGACATTACTAGAAATATAATTCCCAGCAATGGCGCAGAAACACTTCTGGTATATTACGGTTACAAAGTTTATCCGCAAGTGCACGGTTATACCATTGTAGCATTTCACCCGAGAGTATTCCAAGGGTATCATTTTTGTTTAATCCCGTGGGAAGATTATAATAGAGAGAACCGTACTAATAATTTTTATATTACTTGTAATAACCAAAGTCTAGGCACGGGTTAATATAATTCAAAGGGTAGAGTGACACTAAGTAGAAGCATTTATACTCTCATTCATAATTATCTAAGCTAAGTGAAAAGAAAATAGAAAGATCCTATTCCTATACTTCAAGTATACATACATATTATACATACATCCTAGTTATATGATTACTTAGCTAATACCCTCTTTCCGATGCCCTCCTGGTGCTTCGAGAAGCCACCCCTAATTGACGAGTTCCATACGACAATCCGTCATGACTATCCAACCGGGGCTAAATACAGAGGAGTTCCCACCCCAGGAAATTAACTTAGGACTATATACACGCGCGGAGAAATACCCGTACTAAGCTGTCACCATCAGCGGCCCACCTCGCTTCCGCAGCATATAACCCCAAATAATGATATCTAGTAATCTAAACACCATGGTTAAATTACCAAATACTACTCTAATATCATCGTCATGACATAGAGTCATCATAAATACGATCATTATACGCGACGTCACCGCTGCCTCCTCCTCCCGGCGCCGCCGCCCCTTCGCCCATCGGCCGTGGAGACGGGAGATGAAGGAGGTGAGGTGGCCGACGGCGGCGCTCCTCCTCGCTGCTGCCCCTCCCCGTCACGCGTCCTCCTCCTCGCCGAACCTCCGCCGCTGCTCCTCCTCGCAAAAACCCGGAGCTTGAATTTCTATGGAATCCGGCGATGGCTCCAGGAAGGACTCTTTAATCAGACCCGGAGATGTTGAAGGCTCGAGTTCAGGCTCGGCAAAAGAAGGTTCCTCCCTTCCTGACACAAATGCCTCAAATGCCTCTGGATGGGGTTCAACACACTGCCCGACAAAGGAGGTATTTTCCGATATGCGATCAAGAATTTCCTTGCCTTCGACGGGGCTTTTGTGCATGAACGACCCTCCGGCAGTTATGTCGAGGTAAAGTGCAGACTCCTTATCCAGACCCGTATGGAAATGTTGAAATAGGGTATAATCGGGTAGAGATAAGTTTGATCCAGATTGTACTAATGAAGTAAACCTGGCCCAAGCTGCACCGATTGATTCATAGTTATTCTACTGAAAGCTGAGGACTTCAACCCGGAGGGAAGTAATACGAGTAACAGGAAAGAATGCAAGGCAGAATCTGTCTCGCAAATCATTCCAGCTACCGCTCACACTCCCAACGGTGTAAATGTACCATTGTTTTGCTCTCTTTTGAAGAGAGAACAGAAACAATTTCCAATTAACAGTCTCCTGTGTCATGCCTTGAATAAGGAGGCACGAACACAACTGCTCAAACTCTCGCATGTGATGGTAGGGGTTTTCCCGGTCTAGACTAGAGAAAGATTCCCCCCTAATCATACTGATGAATTCAGGACGAATTTCATATCCAGGTGTTAAAATAGGCTCCGATGAAGGAGGTGGCTCGTAAAATTCGCCCCGAGGAGCAAATAATTGGAAAATAGATAGTGGCTCCATAGGTGAGAAGAGTTTTACAGGAATACTTCTCGGGGGATAGTGGGGGTGAAGGTAGAAGAAAGAAAAAGTAAAAAGGATACGAGGATGAACAAGGTTTGGAGATAGACAGCAACCGTTCCTCGGCAACGGCGCCAAAAATGCTTGTTGGTATTTCTTAACCTCACATATAGAATCCGCAAGCGCACGGAATATATTGATGTAGCACTTCACCCGAGAGTATTCTCAAGTATCGATTTCCACAGGGAACGGGTGTGTCAACTCTAAATCATGTTCATCCAAGGACACGAAGCTAAAGATAGGCAAAAGGATAGAGAGGTTTCACTGGTGAGAAATAGTGTCTACAAAAAGCTTAACTTTAATCCTAATGTGATACTTCGGGCACTGGCCAGCTCACTGCTCCCAGATATCGCTCTATTGCGCACCCGGACAGGGAGGACTTCAGTGATATTGAGGGTTGTTACCACCTCTACACTCACCTCACACCTACTGTGGGATGCGGAGCAAACACCGGAAATTAACAACCTAGACACTGCGTCTAAGTATATATAAAAAGTTTTTTTTTTAACCAGCCATCAATATGCCATTTGATGATTTTGAATGAGCACCATCGAATTAGCAAGCAAATTTTGAAAAATTGGATGACAACCATCCGAGCGCAGCAGAGATGGGAGGAGAATCAAGTCCCACTGGACGTGCCATTTTGTTTGATGAAAACAAAATAACGAACACACAGAAAATATGGAAATCCTATATTTTATTAATCACGATTCATTAACATGAATGAATACAAATACATGAGGGCTCCCGCAGGAGTTCGCCTTTTTCCTTCGCGAGGAATGCTTAATGGACAGGTATCTTGAAGGGAAATTGCATATAGTCCGCTGATTCTCGGCGCCTAGCAATGAGGCGGCCAGTGAATTACATCCATAGAACGAGCCTATGGAATACCTCCGATTAAGCTGCGCTTTGTGATCATCGTCTTCAAAATTGATTGCTCGCCAAAGGTTGAGGTTGGTGCAGATTTAACAGTGAATATAGTGAATATGGAAAGGGTGGCTTTGTTTCGCCAAAACCCAGTCACAGTACACTACCATCACGTCGGTGTGCGGAGGGAATTTGGTGAAGGAGGTGACCTTTGCCTCGTCGATGCCCAGTCATGTACCCCGGCCTTCATCAAACATGGATTTTGTGGTTGCTTTTGTCTCGTCGGTGCTCAGCAACGGTGTATCCAGTTCCCGTCCATTTTAGATGTGTTAATAGCATAGTGACCTAGCCTTGTCGGCTCTCCGCCATGGTTTCATCTAGCCTCGTCGGTCATAGATGGATGGAATGTGTGAATGGCTGCAACCTTGTCAGCTTTAGCCAATACGTTGCTCGGCCTCGTCGGTTTTGGATGCAACGCCTTCGTAGTTGAGTCAAGAACAGCTCCCATGCATATGCATGGGTCAAAATATATTTTAATTATGAAAACAACGTCTAGACATTCCGATCGCCAATGAGGGCCAGACATCTAGTTTTAATCATAGAAAATATCAAATGGCACTAAGATGATCCAATCATCAATGAGGGCCGGACCGGCCTAATAGCATTGATTATATAAATGCAGTCCGATCATAGCCGTATTTCGACTCTCATCGATATGACTTTAATCATCGAGATAGATTAAGAACATGTAGACGTTTCAATCGCCAATGAGGGCCGGACATCTACTATGTTTAATCTAGAAAATTAATGTTGCTCACCGTCCAACGCAAATATCCTGAACGGCGGCATGTTGTCGATAAATAAATCGACTTGATGAAGGACGCTGGCTGCGGTACGTGTTTAATTTTCTTCGTAGCGGTGCCAGTTCTGCTATCACCGGCACGCTTGGATCTTCTGATTTTCCTAATCTACCATTTCAGATAGATGGGATGAATGAAAATCATAGTTGGATGCCTCCTCTGGCTCCAGATGGGGTCTGCACCTTATATAGAGGCAGAGGGCTAGAGGCAACGGCGGCCTCGCCTAATCCCAGCTAATCACGTGTTAATTCTCCGGATAAACCACGCACAGGCGTGTTAATCCACCGACCTGCTGCAGATAAAGTCATGTGTGCTGCTGATTAGATGATCATGGGATTAATGGTGCTTATGACAGGTGGGTCCCATGCATCACACGCGTTTGCCGAGGTTTATCTCGTTGCAGATAATAAACATGTGCTTAACTTTAGCAACAAACAAAAAAACAATGTACTGCATGCTAGCTAGTACTAGTTCATTTCCCTCATATATAAAATCTTGGGAGAATAGCTACTTTAGTCCCTAAAGTTTCTCTATAGTATCAGTTTAGTCCCTAACATTTTAAATGGTCCAAAGAAATCCTTAAACTTTGTCATAAGGCTTAGAATAGTCCTTGGGTCCAACAAAATCATCATATGAATATGCCATGTCATCATTCATACAAAATCTATAATGAATTGTCCAATTTACCCTTACGTATAACATAGAAAAATAAATATAAGAGGAATTAGACATAACCATAGGAAAAAAAATACTTCTCCTGTAGGTATATTTTTACTCTTACATATACCATATATTTTTAAAAACTTTTTCCTTTTGTTTTTTTTCCTATGATACATGTAAGGGTAAATTGGACAAATCATATAGATTTTGCATAGGAAAGTGACATGGCATGTCAATGTGGCAATTTTTATGAGACCAAGGACTATATCAGCCCACATGACAAATTTAAAGGACTTTTTTTTGGACAATATGAAAGATTAAGGACTAAAATGATCTAGGAGCGAAACTTTAAGGACCATATTGGCTATTCTCCCTAAAATCTTTGTCAGCTCACATTTTCCAAATGTCATACCAAATTTAAAATCCGTTTGAATTTATGGCCTCCTCTCAAAATGTAAAACAAAACTATTCCAATATTGATTTTATTCGGACATCGTGTGATATTGGAAATTTCGGGACCCACCCATTATAGAGACATTCCTAATGTATTTAGTAAATCTGGGCTGCAAATAATATTCTCATATAAATTAACACCCAATAATATATTATTTCCACAACTATTTTTCAAAAAGCTACAGCCCCGTGGAGGTACGCTGTCCTACCCGTCAAGGCGTACTGGAGTTTTATGTAAACATTTTAAACCAGTGGTGTCTACATGTGAGAGAGATGAACTCCTCTAATCTTTCAGCCCAGCACTAAAGTTTTCAGAAATTACGTATAGGTCCTAGGGCTCCTTGTCAGTGATTGATCTTGTTTTTGTAACATCTACCTCAGCTTTTCCACTAATTACTGTTTGAGGCGGCGTGGCGACGGGCTACCGAGACGGCAGAGAGCGGTGCCGGCGGCGGCAGCGCTCCGGCGAGGGTGGCCCTGAAATTGGTTGAGGGAATGAGTTTGGGGGGCTTCTAGGAGCTCGCTGGCGCGAGGGCTAGGTCCGGGACTCACCGAGGCGGCGACTCGATGCTGAGGATATGGCGGCCGCGTCCTGGCCGACGCGGGCGGCGGTGATGGCGCGGCGTTCCACGGCGAACCACAGGGGTTCGGACTTCGGATTTGGGTATGGAGGTCGAGTGGGTTGTGGGGAGTTAGCTGGCGCGAAGGCTCGATTCATAGGCGAGGGAGGAGCGAAAGGCGGGCGCGTCGAGCACCTGCCGCGACACGTTCGGCAGGAGCACGCTGCACGGCGGCAGCGGGGAATCACGGATTTTAGGGATTCGGCTTGACGTCAGCTTTGCAGGCGTGCTCTCAGCGAGGGACACGGTGTCAGCAGAGCAGTGAGAAGGCTGCTGCGCGGGAGCTGCAGGTGGCAGGCTTGGTCGGGCGGAGCGGTGTCGTGTTCGTGTCCAGCCGCGGGGCGGTGTCGATTGGCTGAGGCCGGCGCCCGGCGCGGCGGCGAGGCCGGCTTTGCAAGCGGACGTTGGCCTTGCAGTTTCAGCGTCAGCTTTGCAGAGAAGAGGCAGAGGGCGGTCGGGCTCGTCGTGCTCATCGGCTCAGCTTGCACGCCAAGTGCTTGTTAAAATGCCTGCATGGAGGGAGAGAGAGGAAACGGGGGGAGAGATGGGGCACTGGTGCGGCTGGCAATCAGGCATGTGGGGTCCAGGGCTCCTGGGCTCACCGCTCAGAAAGGTGGAGAAGAAAGAGAGGAGAGGTGATTTTCCTGAAAATTTTGGTGAAGCTGAGAGTTTGATCGAATTTTCAGGATATGCTACAGTGCTGCAAACACCTGTGCATGAATTACTGGGAATAAATGCGATCATGAACTTCTTTTGGTGAATTTTTGAGACTTTTGTTATGTGTACTTCTGTGAAAATTCAGAGAAGTTCACTGTTTCATTTCAATTTGAACTGATTTCGATTGTTTTGACAAATTTAATTGACGTGCAAAACTAAGATACAAAGTTATCAAACTTTTCCAGAACATTATTCAAGGTGTCTACTGTTTATAAAAAAATCCATATTTTTATTCCTCTTAGATTTAATACTTTCACTTTTCTGTTTTTTAATGCATGTAATTCGTTATGAGGTGCATGGAAAATTCAAGAACACAAGAAAACAAATTCAAATGACAAAGACAAAAATCAAATTCGTGCTAAGTCTGTCTTATCTTTTTTTTTCGTTTTTCTCCCAAAATTTTAGGTATGTCACGCACACATCAAAACATAGTCACAAGAGATCTTGGGGTTGTTCCTTTCTGCTACTTCGCAGCTACGTACACACAGCTGCAACAACAGTAACAGCTATTGAAAATTTAACTACAGCTGCAGCAGCTGTTACGGCTGTGCTGGCACAGTTAGTACAAACGAACACTCCCTTTATTAAAGATTTAATTATAACAAATACAATGGTATGATCATATTATAAATCACATAAGTAATTTAGAAGTAATAATCATTTTATAGTTTGTTTAAAAAGTGATTACATACACATGAATGGAATACACATGGAGAACAGAGAAAGCGCTTTGGATATAAAAGTAGTGCATATAGCACTTGCAGAGAAGCAGCCGTGGAATAACTGATGTCATTAGATGAAGCACCCGATTTTCTTATACGGATCAGGTGACCGATTACGAGCAATCTCCAAAACTAATCCTACCTGGATGGGACAACCAGCGTTTCACTACTCTGCAGAGGCCACAAACCACATCCAATCCAATGAACCAAGAACATCTTCAGGGATACAAAACTAACAGCCAGCCTAATAGCAGAGGCAAGAAACAAATTATAGAGCATCAGGCAGGATGTCGACTGGTCTCAGACTCTCGGTCGTTCGAGAACCCTTTTGCTCCATGTATCCAGGCACCTCTTCTCATCAGCAATTTGCTCCATCTCTGCAGGAAAGAAACCTTATTATAGTTGGTGCTATTATTTGGTACCACTTAAATTTTGGTGGTAGGAATGTAGTTTTCTGACAAAGTCAATTACTGAATATAAAAAATATTTGCACAGCTCTGCATCAACAGTTGTCCAAGGGATGCCTCAAAAATCTGTGCAGATTATCAGTCGTCACGCAGAAGCAGAACATCGTGGTGTGCTAGGTCTGCTTCTTGCATTGGGCCATGAATCCGGTGGGTTGTTAGATGGTGTTTGGGAAGGAGGGACTAAACTTTAGTCCCTTTTACAAAAGCAAGTCTTTACGGGAGGGACTAAAATCTCTCCTCTCTTAGGGCATCAGCAATTTATGCTATTGACATGGGTATTAGCGTGGGCCCAGATGACAGGTGGTAATAGAGGGATACGCGCTCCACATTGCTTATTTCCGTGAGTTGGCGGTAAGGTGGGGTTCATGGGGTAAAAAAATCGCAGCAAGGACAGAGCATGCATGCGACGGTTGGGAGAAGCAATGGTAGCCTGTTTTTTTTTCTTTTGCTGTCAGAAAACACTGTATACATGCATATTCTATTTCCTTGCTTCCGGCGGTAGGGGTATGACCCGGTTGTAGTTATGTACTACTCCCACAATGCTTAATACCACGTAGTAATTAAGAATGTATTTATTGCTTACTACTCGGTTTGTGAGCGTATTGCTGATGCCCTTATTCTCTTATTAAGATGCACAACTCTTTTACATATTCCAAAAAAAAAATCATATTGATAGTAGCCACGGTGCCATTAGGTACCGTTGAACCTAACAGATATTTATGCATGTGTATATATATTGCTATATAGATAAAATTGGTGCCGATTATAGACCCAAAAGCAAGAGGTATATAATATAATACAGACCACACGACCAAACTAAGAATCGATCAAATAGACAAGGCATGTCTCCAAATTGTCTTATACTATTTCCGTAGGTTCAGCCGTTCAGGAGTCGAATCAGCCTCTGCCGGCGTTTTCTTTGCACGTACGACGGACACACATGGCCATACCATATAGCTGGTCCATGACATTAGGAGAGAGAACGTACGTGTTGACCTGTAGCTGAGATATAACAAGGTTGATTATAATATCACCAAACATGAAATCATCCAAGGATGACCCATAACTATCACTACTATAGTACTGCATCTGGTAATAGAAATTGTATAGACTCTATTTCGAGCACTACCACATAACGCCTGCAATGTGACACCCTACCTGTTCACTGATGTCCCTCTTCCCACGCGCTAATTTCCACCCGTACTGACCAGAACAAATGAGTAATATTAGTATCGGTTCGTGGCTAAAACCAGTACTTATGGACATGATTACATATGTCAATGTTGCTTCTAGGCATGACCCACTCTTATTAATACCTACTCATCGCTAGAAGAATTTTCGGCTGATAAAAAATTTTCAATTTAAGCAAGAGTTATCCGCGTTGGTTCATAACTCAAACTGATGGCCCCAACCATATTAGTGCAAATTTCACATATGATCATAACCTTTTCATATGAAATCGGGTCAAGGTGAACTTTATATAAAAACTGTAGCTGTAGATGATACCTACAATTTTATAGTTCACAACCTTTTTATTTCAAGTCATTTAAATGCCCAAATAGGTGTTTCAAATATTAGATAGAAATGTTCAAAAGTAAAAAGGTCCATATCATAACAGAATTGATGTGTAATTGAGTTGGAAAAAGATAAGTACGCGTGAGAGAGGTCGGGGATCGAATTCTAGTGTAATAATGAATGTATTTTACTCATAAAAATTGTTCGCAGTAGTTGGGGCTCTATATATACCGGTAAGGATGGGATGGTAGTTAATTTTTTTTGTTTTTAGTTTTTGCTAGTCCCAAAATTTAAATTTGGATCCCTTACATGTACCAACTAATATTAATGAGTGTTGAGGGTAGTGGAGGTGCAACTTTACCATACTTTTTTTATGGGAACAAGTTTACAGTGTTTAATAAAAGCACACTCCATCTTAATGTTTTCAAGTTGAATAATGTAAAATTCATGGATAAGCCAGCTTCTAAATGTTTAACCGGGAAAATGTCGAACGACAAATTAATATTTTTAAGTGGTGGGGAGTATTAATTAAGGAGTGACAACTCAACTTTCAATATCGTACTAAACTATGGGATTTGTTTCCTAAAATTTTATACTCTGCCAATTCACGTGTTGTAGATCTTTTTTTTTTCACTAACCGACACCAGGTATATCAATTTTATTGAATATAGCAGCAAAAAGAATGTGTTGTACTTGTAAACAAAAAGCAAACTGTGCATAAAAAAAATGTACTCCTATATAATTAAGCTCAAAAAGATGCTTTGCTTCATGAGGGCCCAAGTTTTGATGACCTTTTGCTTGATCTCGAAATTAAAATTCAAGTACTGTTAAGGGAGGGCACACCACCATCAATTTTCAGCCTGAAGAAACAGTTAAACAACGACCCCGATGACCAGTCTACTGCTCTCCACATACTAGCTGCATTATTGATCACAAAAGAAACCAAAATAAAAATCAGCAGCGAGTGTGCAGAGGGAGACAAAGGTGATCTGGCAGTGGATATCTCCCCATCCATCCTCACCCGCGCTGCCCATCACTCGCCGCCGCATACTCCATCATGTGGAGAGAGGAAGACGAGGACCACAGCCAGAGCCCGGGTCGAGGCGTGAGCCAGCCACAAACGCCCCGCGGATAGGCGCGCGCACGCCGGCCAATCCTACCACATCCCCGGCCTCCGCGGCTCGCGAGCGCCGCTGCCATCCGATCCGCTGAGTTTTGGCTATTTATACGTACCGCGGGAGCCTGTGTGCAGAGCAGTGCATCTCAAGAAGTACTCGAGCAAAGAAGGAGAGAGCTTGGTGAGCTGCAGAGATGGCCCCCTCCGTGATGGCGTCGTCGGCCACCACCGTCGCTCCCTTCCAGGGGCTCAAGTCCACCGCCGGCATGCCCGTCGCCCGCCGCTCCGGCAACTCCAGCTTCGGCAACGTCAGCAATGGCGGCAGGATCAGGTGCATGCAGGTAATTACCTACTGATCCAACACACATTCTTCTTCTTCTTCTTCTTAACCAACATTAACCAACAATTCAATTATCGTTTATTCATTCAGGTGTGGCCGATTGAGGGCATCAAGAAGTTCGAGACCCTCTCCTACCTGCCACCGCTCACCGTGGAGGACCTCCTGAAGCAGATCGAGTACCTGCTCCGTTCCAAGTGGGTGCCCTGCCTCGAGTTCAGCAAGGTCGGATTCGTCTACCGTGAGAACCACAGGTCCCCCGGATACTACGACGGTAGGTACTGGACCATGTGGAAGCTGCCCATGTTCGGGTGCACCGACGCCACCCAGGTGCTCAAGGAGCTCGAGGAGGCCAAGAAGGCGTACCCTGATGCATTCGTCCGTATCATCGGCTTCGACAACGTCAGGCAGGTGCAGTTGATTAGCTTCATCGCCTACAAGCCCCCGGGCTGCGAGGAGTCTGGTGGCAACTAAGCCGTCATCGTCATATATAGCCTCGTTTAATTGTTCATCTCTGATTCGATGATGTCTCCCACCTTGTTTCGTGTGTTCCCAGTTTGTTCATCGTCTTTTGATTTTACCGGCCGTGCTCTGCTTTTGTTTTTGTTTCACCTGATCTCTCTCTGACTTGATGTAAGAGTGGTATCTGCTACGACTATATGTTGTTGGGTGAGGCATATGTGAATGAAATCTATGAAAGCTCCGGCTATATATATTTATACAAAGGGTATGAGATGGATGTGAATCCTAGAGCATATGTGTCCAACAATCAATTCGTCGACAATGAAAATTTGATCATGGAATTAAAATCATGCTTCTGTTGTTCATCGGAAATGCCTTTCTGTACTGATTAGTGGATTTCCAAACTGAATTCACAAGAAAACATATATAATTGTTGTGTTCATCAATCTACTTCTTTTGATCAAATAAAAGATAATTTGACTTGGCAAAAAACAAAAAATACAGTTTTTCAGGTATGGAGGGAGTACTTCTTTTTTTCAAGATTGTCACATGCAAATAGGCAATAATACACTCTTTTAAGCAACTAGGAAGGTAGCCCGCGCATTCGCGCGGGCATGTACCATAGGTTGCATTTGGAAAATTATATAGGCGGAATATCAACTGAATGACATTTGCTATGTTTCAAAAGTACTATTTTTCCATAAGTTTTCTTCCTCGGCAATGCTTAGATATGTTTTTTCCAAACTATTTGTTAGCTTTTAAAATATATAATATTTAACACATCCATATAAACAATTATATATGATCTTTGCATTATTAATATGTTTTGAAAAACATGTAAATTAATAGTAAGGTAATTTGTCTTATTTAATTTAATGCTTACCGGTTATGTTAACAAATCCTAAAAAACTTTATTAGTTAAAAATTAGAAGATGGATGAATTAAATAAAGGAGGACAGGAAGAGAGAGTCGAAGGGGAGAGAGTAAGCGTGCATATAATTATAATATTTTTATAGGTTATTGTGCTTTAGTTGCTATTACTTTATTAACTAAAAATACAATAAAATACTTATTGATTGATTAAATCTAACTTTTTTACTCGTCTTTTCCTACATTATTCACAGTTCATATTAAAAATATAAACATTATAATGTTATTTTGACTTATTATAATGTTAGAATGGGGATTTAATTTTTTTGTAACATTACTTTCGAGTTAGGGTCTTTTAAATTTTATCATTATAGATCGAATTTAATTGCTGTGAAGTTATATACGATGATAAAATCCATGTCCCGCGCCCTCCCGCTCCGCGTCGCCGACCTCATCGTCGTCCCGGGCTCCGCTTCGCGCTGCCGCCTCCGATACCTCGTCGCCGGCCGGAAGTGGAGACAAAGCGAGGAGGAGGACGACGACCATGAGCAGCTCCGTCTCCTCGTCGCCGGCCGAGAGAGGAGCCCAGATCCGCGCTGCCACCGTCTCCAGAATCACGCCATTGCCGCCGTCCTCCCGTCGGCGCTTCTTCGAGGACGCCGCCGCCACTGCTCGGCCTGGAGGACGCTGCCGCCGCCGCCGCACGGCATGGAGGACGCCGCTGCTTGGCCCTGAGGAGAGGAGAGCCGGCGCCGGCGGAGGAAAGAGGGGAGCCGGAGCCGGCGGAGGGAGCAGGGGAGAGCTGGCGTGGTGAGTGAGGAAGGAGGAGGCGGGTGTGATGACTGAGGGAGTTGGGGATTTGGTAAAGCAGTATATGTGGGTCCCACTAGCGGTGCTTGCACTGTAGAGAGAGTGTCTTTGAAACTCTCTATCCTAGGTGTCACCTTGTGGTACCTTATAATGGATGCTTGCACTATGAGAGGCCTAAGATTACCTACGTAGTGAAGCAGATCGAGTACTTTTGCTCCAGTTCATAGGTGCCCTGCATTGAGTTCAGCAATGTCAGATTTATATACCGTGAGAACCATAGGTCCCCTGAATACTATGACAGCAGGTACTCTACCATGTAGAAGTTGCCTAAGTTTGGTGCAGCAACGCTACCTAGGTGCTGGAGGAGCTCGAGGAGGCCAATAAAGCGTACCCGATGCATCCGTTCGCATCATCGGCTTTGACAACACGAATTCTTGTGACTTTATCAATATATATATAGCAAATTCCATCATCATTATTATGCGACACAGAAATTCTTTATTATGCGTACCAAATCAATTTGTACACAAATAGAATTTGTTCATGTGACACAGAAATGTCTTTGTGTGATTAACTGGATGTGGATTGGAAACTTGTAGCCATAAGAAAACATTTATAATTATAGTTTTCATCAGTCCAGCTAATACAAAATTTGTACAGTTTTTCCAAGATTCTCACATATAAATAGGCAATCGTACACTCTTTTATAACTTGTAATGGTCTGTATCTTTAAGATCAGAAAAGGTATGTGTACCAAAAAAAAATCAGTATGATCAGATGGCTAAGGCCTTATTCGGTTAATCCTCACAAGGGAGGGAGTGGAGAGGATTTATTCCATACCTATTATGGTGTGGAATTATTCCCCCTCAATCCCCTCCAAACCGAACTAAGCCCTAATTAAGGAAGTGTTTAGATCTAGGGGTGTAAAGTTTTGGCGTGTTACATTAGGTATTTATATAGAGTGTCGCATGTGGTGTTTGGGCACTAATAAAAAAATAATTACAGTATCCATCGGTAAAACCGTGAGATAAATTTATTAAGCCTAATTAATCCATCATTAACACATGTTTACTGTAGCACCACATTGTCAAATCATGGGGCAATTAGGGTTAAAAGAATCGTCTCGCAAAGTAGTCACAATCTATGCAATTAATTATTTTTTAGCCTATATTTCATACTTCATGCAGGTGTTCAAGCGTTCGATGTGACATGGTGTAAAATTTTGTGGTAGGATCTAAACAAGCCCTAAACAGGCTAAAGTGGTGCAATTGCGTACCTAGCCAAAACAGCAGAATTGGCAGGAAACAGACCCTTTTTTGGTCCATAATTTCTTTTTTGAAACGGACCCTGATCAAAATTATTTTTTTTTGGTTCATAACTTTTGTCCCCCGGAAACCTTTTTGGATTCCAAAATAGTGTACCCTAGGATACGAGTAGAAATACCCAATACGGCAATACAGCTCATTTTACAATTCAAATTTCAAACACCATTTGCTATATCAGTTCAAAACCTATAATTAAAATCATATCAATTAAAACTAAAGCAGTATACATTGAATGCCGAACTTAACTTTTCAGGTGGAAGTGACATAATGCATTTTCACATTTCCATTCAAATGAGAGGATTTCTCACCTTTTAAACGCTCCAACCTCATGGCAAATGGATGGTTGTGATAGCTATCTAGAATCGTTACATCTATATTCCACTGTCTATCTATTATATACTAAAGTCTATAAAACTTCCTACAAATGCTCATAAGCCGACATGTGTCGCTCCTACAATCATTCCTAAACCGCTAAGTTGCACTACAAAATCTAACAGTTGATTTTTTTTAAATTGATGGGTCCAATATTATCAGCCATTAGATCTAATAAAAACAAAATTCCCCTCCCCTCATCTCTTTTTTCCTTTCCTAATCCCCAATCTCCAATTTAAGCCACATATCTTTTTTATTGTTATTTTATTTTTAACTAAATAAGTAATTTAAGATCTATGCTGTTCTATGCAGCATATGCTTTATACGGCAACCAGATAAAACAAGGAAATATTTTTTAACTATAAAAAGTTAACAACATATATTATTTTACTTTAAATAATTCTACAAACAGGTGTCACTAAATTATATCCACGATATCCAATCTATATATAAAAGTCCATCAAATTTCCTATAAACGTAACTAAATACCATGTGATGCACATATAAATGCTCCTATAACGCCACGTGACGTTCTAATAAATTAGATAAAAAACAGATTTTCACTAAAACAACGGGCTCTAATAAATTTCTGTCTAACTATTCTCTCATTATAACTAAATTAACAATATAAGATACATATGCCTATATTTTGCTATATAATTATAGAATTTGGGCACAGTTCACCTGTGCACTTTGCAGCCATCTAAATACCTTAAAGTCTTACAACAAATATTATATCACTATGAATTATTCTACATTCTACAAACATGCATAGCTAAATTAAATGTATAGTATCAAAATAGAAATAAAAAAAATACATATTCAATAATTCAACAATACAAGTCACACCATGATATGTTTTGAAACATGTATAGCTAAACTCACACTACATAAGGAAGAATAACTAACTGAAATATAAATAGCCACTGCATAAAAAATTGAGTGCCTTTAACTAGAGAAAATAATATGTTTTTTTTTCTAAATGTGCTCAAATAATCCAAACGAGCTAAATGATCTTCTATAAGTTTTGATTAATATTCTACCTTTATAAATTTCTTAAACACAGTCTACGATTCATGCCCACGCGAATGCGTGGGCTACCTTCCTTGTTTAAATAAAAACTGTATTGGCTATATATGCACACCAAACCCGCTTCCGATATGCAGGCGCTACCTGAGACCTGGCAGCTCAAGCAGCTCATCGAACCGCGAATTCTGCTCCAACTCCACACTGTCCATGTTTACAGAAGGTGAGCACTTGGACACGGGGTGCTGGATGCTGGGGACAAGCTCCCGTCCTCCCCGCTCAAGGGCAATGGCATCCTGGATCTCCTTGAGCACCTCCGACATGGATGGCCTCTGTCTGCCCGTCGGCTTCAGGCACATTATTGCCACCTCCGCGACCTTCCACACTGACTGCAGATCGTAGCCAGTGTCCAACGACTGATCAATGATGGCGTGGATGTTCCCGCTCTCGATGTGTGAGGTAGCCTGCCGATTCAACTATTTATGTCAGTATCAACCATCATTCACATCAACTGCAGAACTGGATATAAATAATTTACAAAAAAACATAGAAATACAGAAATACAGAACATAGAAAAAAACATACGTGCAGAACTTCATTCTCCAACGTATTCTAGGATGTGTTCTGTACTCCCCTTTCCTAACTTCTACTTTTTTCTGCACGTATGCTTCATGAACTGTTAAACGGTATGTTTTTTAAAAACTTTTCTAAAAGTTACTGTAAAAAATCATATTAATCAATTTTTTAAGTCTTTTAGCTAATACTTAATTAATTATGTGCTAATGAGCCACCCCGTTTCCCATGCACGGGGGAGTGGTTCCCAACCCCTCCTCCCGAACACATGTAATCTGAATTATTCTCTAAATGTAAGTCGTTTTGTAACTTTTAGTCATTATTTCATCTTGCATTTCTTGTTTGCACTAAGTAAATATTCCATTGCTTGTTATTTGCAACGTACGGAGCACAAATGGAGGGCAAGAAATCATTTCAGTTAGTTTCATAATTCAGGATTAAATAAAATGATTTATATTTGAAATTTGTGGGACTACGAGCTGAGTATGGCAGGGCTTACCCATGCAACAATGCTACGACAGTGGGGCCCAAAGTGGTCATCTGAGATTGGCTCCTGGCCTGAGATTAGCTCCAGTAAAATGACACCAAAACTATAGATATCACTCTTCTCTGTTAGCTGCTGTGAGCCATAGTACCTAACACACACAAACAAAAACAGAATAAAACAAGTGTTTCGAGGATACTATATATCAGATATTACAAAGGTATGTAGCACTTTATTCTGAAAAACATGCTAACAAAAAAATAGACATTGTATGTTTAGGGAAAAAAGGGCCTTACTCTGGGTCTAGATATCCAAATGTTCCTCGAACCATGGTTGATACATGGGAACCACTAATCACAGGTTTCGATATGCCAAAGTCTGCAACTTTGGCTCTCATGTTCTTGTCAAGGAGAATGTTACTGCTCTTGAGATCTCTATGGATGATAGTTGGGGAACATCCTGTATGGAGATACTCTATTCCTGGTATTTTCATGTTTCAGGGGAATTACTTTAGTCTTTAAAATGAAGAACCAGAGGAAATTGTGCATAAGAGGAGGAAGAGGGAAAAGAATACCTTTCGCGGCATCTTCAGCTATCTCGAGACGCTTGACCCAGCTAGTTACTTTTACATAAGCAGGTCCTCCTGTGAAGGTTATTCAGTTTGTGGTATTGAAATTATCACTGGTTTCAAGCGTCTGCAGAGCACGCACACATGTGTGTGTGGTGGTGTGAATATGGCGTGTGACCGTGTGTTGATCAGTGTGCATCCAATTGTACTCACTCTAAAATATTACTGGTTCTTTAAATTTTAATTTAAAGGTAGAAATCAGCCAAATCAGCATATAAGAAAGGAACAACTCTACTTTGTCCCTTAACTATACTAGATTGGTTTATATTTTGTCCCTCAACTTCAACACTGGGTAGAAATCATTCCTCAAATACCAAAACCTGATTTTTTTTAAAAAAAATTATGAATTAAAACCCGGCCTCTAGACCAACAAGGGTGTACACAGACAATCAAAACCCGATAGACTTTGTCCCTCCACCTGTTTGAGAGTGGTTTTGTGGACCACAATGTCATCTAAACTGGATGATGTGGCTTGGCCTAGCCAGCGCGTCGAAGGGATATTAAATCAAAATGCATTTAACAAAGATATTGTTTCCATTTTTATCTAGGGGTATATCAGTCGATATCAGAAACAAGAAATTGGCTTATTAACCCTAAACCTGCCTGGCACCGGAACAAAGGAAAAAAAAAAGCAGACCTGCTCTGCACCCCTAAATATCCCATGTGGTTTTCCAGAATGTGGATCCTGATTTCAATATTCGAGAATAATTGAGCATGAATTTGCAAAGGTTCTCAATGGAGCAAAGTGTATTCTCTTTCATATCAGACTTGCTAGATAGACTATCTTAAGTTCCCTGTTCTTGAACAATTTTACGCATAGTTCTATTTTGTAATCATATACTACTAATAGCAGTAAATAAACAGTAGGATTCTTACCTACTGTTTCTATTTTTGTTTTTCAAAAGATCTCAGATATACGAGTATTATAAACTTCAACTGTACATGGAACATTTTGCTTATAAAATTATTGTCTACATACCAACATTTTGATGTCGATTCTGCAAACTAGATTTATCATCAGTTGGAAGGGGACTTACCACGAATGTGCTCTTTTAGTGTTCCTTCATGCATGAATTCATACACAAGTATATTTTTACCATCTTGCTGGCTGTAACCAAGGAAGCTCACCAGGTTTCTATGATGTATTCTGGAAAGCAAAGTTACCTGAGACAACAAACCAGTCAGTTGACTAAAGAATTTGACTACTCCCTCCGTTTCATATTATAATTCATTTTGATTTTTTTCCTAGTCAAACTTTTTAATGTTTGACCAAGTTTATAGAAAAATTTAGCAACATCTATAACACTAAATTAGTTTCATTAAATCTAAGATTGAATATATGTTTATTTTGTGTTGGAAATGCAAATATATTTTTCTATAAACTTGGTCAAACTTTAAAAAGTTTAACTAGGCAAAAGTCAAAGCGTCTTATAATATGAAATGTAGGTAGTACATTCCAAGATTGCAAACCCTGAACTAGACCAGAAACATACCTCATTCAAGAATTCTCGGGTGCCCTGATAGGAGTCGTTTATGAGAAGCTTGACTGCGATTTCTCTTCCATCTGCAAGCTTTCCATAGTATACTATGCCAAATCCTCCATAACCTATTCTTCTACCAAATCTGTCAGTAGCATCTTCAATTTCAGATAAAGCAAATCTGTGCACCGATTCCGTGGCTACTTCACTCAATGGTGAACTTAACTGTTTTGCTGGCACTGAAACAAAAACAGTTCGTGGAGATGGCAAATTAATCAATATATGCTCATACACCATATAGATTATTCAATATTCCGATTAGGCAAAGAAAACAAACCATCTGACGGTTTCTTCTTTCTGTTGTATGCAAACAAGTAACATCCAACAGCAGCAACAAGTAACACAAAGGCCCCAATCACCACACATACAATAATTATTACAGGGTGAGTAATGGTATTGTGTGCCACATGAAGGTTACTGTTCCCTGAAAAGCTGTAGACAGGTAACAGATAAGGGCAAGTTAAGCATATGATTTTTTACATTATAAATTAATGAAGCTCTGTATGGAAAATAAAGCTATTTGATCATGGAACTTATTTATACACACACACACACACACATACAATGGAGCTCACAGAGCACAAGATTATGCATTAATCATCTGAAATGCATTAAGCTATATGCTTGAAAGGAAGTAATACAAACTTGAAAATAATGCCCTTTCTGAAAAGCGCCTGTGGGATTTCTCCTGACAGTTTATTATTCTGAATATACCTGCAAAGACTTGAATCAGTAAAGGTAACTCCATTGTTTCCACCATAAATGTTGCATTTATATGAGAAGAAGAGAGAATCTATAGCAATATGACATACATATCACTAAATGAAGGAACATGAAAACGTACAAAAGGAAAAAGGAAGGAATATTCAATATAAATAAGGATCAGAAATCCATATTGACTGCAGCTACGACATGAAGAGCATGGAGTGGAAAGACAAAGTTCACAGTAGGGGATACAACTTACAACTGTTTCAGGTTAGGTAGGTCACCCAAAGAAGAAGGCAGTGCACCAGTTAATTGATTGTCCTCAAGGTGACTGCAAAACAGCAAAAAGCAGCCTAAGGACTAAGTATAAAAATAAAATGGTCAAAATGCCATATCAAATAATGGGATCCTCACATATACTGCAAATCCTGGCATCCAATGAAATCAGGTATTGGACCAGAAAACGAGTTACCATCAAGCCTTCTGGATTGCAGTAATAAGTAGATCAGATAGAATTTTTTTTTTTAAAAAAAAAAGAGATAGGGGAGAGGAAGGAATAAACTATTCTGATCTTACAATTCGACCAGCCCAGGTAGCTTTGTTAGTTCCACAGGGATACTTCCTGTTATATTCTTTCCTGATAATATTCTGCGGAAAAGAAAATAATTCTTGTCTTTCCAAAACTCTAAACATTGTGAAGAACAACTGAAATTGAAGTCAGATGAATATTACTATCGTACATTGATAATACCCTGGGCGCTTTTTCTGTACTGCATTGTATCCAGGACCATGATGCTGGTAAGCATGGGTCACCACCCTCTTGTGCCCAACTTTCCTGAGGATACCGTGATACCAAGATAGCCATATTGTTCGCTGTCCATATTACAGAAAACCAAATTAGAATATGACATATTTTTTCATTTATTCTACAATACAGAGACAGGAATATGGATAATAGCTAACCATCTTGGGATCCCATAGTGAGCTGTATATATTTGTAAATTTCAACTGCATTCAAGATAGGTCCCTTTGACGAATCATCCGTCTTCTGGAACACAAGCTCAAAAACAAATGGAAGTGACATATTCATGTAGCCTGCTTCATACGCCCGATACTTTCCCTGAGCATTCTCCTCTACATTAACAGTTGGCGTACTGTATTGGGGCAAATCTGGAATCGCTAACTTAAATTTTCTAGTTTCATTTGGTGCTAAATCTTCGATTTCTGCAAAATAAGCGTATGCCCATGAATTTCCTGGGGTTCCATCCAAATTAAGCCTGTAGGTCAAGGATCCATTTTGGCCAACTACTGGAGTTCGCATGACTTCTTCAGGTGGTTCTTCACCATCAGTTCTGATGGATACGTGCCTTTTGGTTGATATTCTTTCCGTCCCTGGAGCAACATCAACAAGGTAATTTGCTCTCCTCACTAAATCAGATCGCCATATTCTATCAAATGGATCATCAGGGTACCTGAGAGATTAAAGAAACAAACTGCACCTTTCAGCCATTTGTTTCCAGCAGATATTATTTTGGTGATACTAATTGACATGAAGACAAAACTAGTTTCTTGCTCACTCATAGGCAAGACTTTCATCGACATCTTGTGGGATCAGGATATTCCGTACAATATTACAGCTAGGAAAAGGTCTGTTCTTTGTTTAGTTTCCATCCCTCAATTTCAAAACCAGATAAAAGATGTCATTAACTCTGGAAATCAGGCAGGCTGACCCTACACCCTATTTGATGGTGGCTTTGACCTAAACTAATGGTGGGGACTGTTTGTCATAGAGGATCAGGATTGGTCATATAAGATTCAGTATTCTCCAAATACACATTTGCCATATGGGCTTACCACTTATTCTCTTTCTATCTGTCTATGGCATGCATGGCGTGCTCCCTACATGAGTCAAAGACACTATTATATAGGGCAAAGGGGCGGGTTTTGACTGGTTTAAGGGATGTATTTTATCCGATTTTCTAGTTGAGGGACAAAAATTAAACATGTGCAAATTTGATAGACAAGAAATAGATATTTCCATACACTTTGGCAAGTACTTCTGGTATGAATTTCTAAACTAGTTATTTCATCCAAATGTTTTGAACCCTAATTTGAAGCTATTGGCAGTAAAGGAATGTGCATAATGCCATCCAGTAATACCTGACAGATGCATTACTTTCTGCACCAAAATTTATCCTTGCAGAGAGTTTAAGAAAGAACTGTTTCTCATAATCAGTTTCATAGAGGGAGCCATTCAATTGCCGAAGCTCGAGAGTGGAAATAAACGGCGCCTGTCCTGTACTGGCATTTGAGAGGCAGACGCTGAGTGTTGGAGCAGAAGCCAAGATAATTGCCTCCACCACTGTTGGGGTAGTGTCATCATAAACTACAACAGTTGTCCATGGAGTTGCTCCGAGGGAGAGATCAAACTTAGGGAAGATATTGCTGCTTTTGAAGTTTCCATAGAGGAAACTAGCTCTAACTAGGTAGCGTGATCTTTCGCTGACATTCATGGTGTAGCAATACTTCCTGTCGTCTACTGGAAAATAGCGTACGGTTTTGAGTTGCTTCGGGAGATCATTCTGGGTTGAGAGGTTTGCTGTCTTGCCACCATACACAAACTTGTCATCGGAAGTCCACTGGATCCCAATGTCATCTGTGAAATCACCATCTCCCCCGCAATCCAAGCTAATGAAACCTGCACAGAAGAAGCCAATTTTTAATTAGAGATCCACATATTTAGTACAAACCGTTGCATCTAAGAACATATAAAATTCGGAAACTTAATCTATTGCTTGGTACGAGTAGCATATATACATGAGTTTTTTTTTTCTTTTTTTACCATGTTTGGCCCTTTGAATCGATTATGCTGCCACCGCATAACAATGACACATAGAACATTTAGGTGAATAACAATGTAGCAACAAATAATCGAATCCCAATATGTGTGGAGTGGTAAAACTGCAATTCCTCCTGCCATTGAGTTGGCCTCCTCACTTTCCCCTCAATCACAGCGCCGCCCCTTCCCAGCACCCACTGTCCCCGGCGACCTCTCCTATCTGTGCCTGCCTGCTAGCTAGACGGAATCGTGCAGGTGCAGCGGGCCGGGAAGGGGAAGCGCTAGTGGTAGTGGAGGAGGCTAGGGCAGCGCCGGTTGGAGGAGGTAGGCGGCGTTGGAGGCTCTACGGTGACCGGTCTCCGGGGGCTAAAGGAAGCGCCTAATGGAGGCTGGGGACGACCCGGATGAGCAGCACCGGTGGCCGAGGGTGGAGGGAAGGTCGGCAGCGGTAGGGCTAGGGAAGGGCGGCGCTGGTCGCCGGAGGTGATGTTGTCTAGCGCCGGTAGCCTTGACTTGAGTGAGGATTTTGGATGGCGGCACTGGTGGTGGTCGGAGCTGGAGGGAGGGGTTGAAAATGATAAATTGGGAGTACACCGTCGCAGTGGTTTCGCTGGAATGCCATCACTTCAAAGTTATTTACGATAATGTTACCCTAAACTGAGTGGTATTTACCAAAATAATATTTTCGTTCTTTTTCGTGAATAGAAATGTTTTTGCTCAATTTTATTTTTTTCCTAGACCAAAATACCCCTGACACGGCCCCACCTGTCATATTCTCTCCCCCTCTCTTTCCCCTCTTCCTCCCTCTCGAGGACGGCCTCAGCTGGCGGGTGTGGCGGGCAGTGGCCGGTGACCGGCGGCAGGCATGGCGGGGAGGCGGGCGACTGGTCCGGCATGGCACGGCGGCGGCGAGCGCCCAAGCGGCGAGGTGGAGCATACATCCACAGCCGCCGGAAGTGAGAGGAGGATGAGGACAACGACGAGGAGGAGGAGGAGGAGGTGAGAGTCGTGGAGTGGGAGGGTGACACGCGGGGCGGTTGGGGTGGGAGGAGAGGAAGGAGGCGACGCCGCCCCCATCCGCGGCGGCCGTGGCGTCATCTACGATGCACATCGCCGCCTGCAAATTCCAAGCAATAATACTGGAAGGCGCCACTTGTGAATTGGGAGCTGTTGTCAGTCAATATCTGATTTGGGAGCCCATATCGGCAGAATATCTCTTTGATGAACTTGACGGTGTGCTCGAATATCTTTTTGATGAACTTGATGGTGTGCTCAGCTCTAATTTCTCTTGTTGGCTCCGCTTATATCCACTTAGTGAATTTTTAATAGCCACGAATAAGAATTTTGTAGCCACCTTGTCCTCATGGAAAAGGTTCGAGGATGTCAAGCCCCCGGCACAAAAATGACCAGGACAGAGGGATGGTTTGGGCAGCTTGAGCTGGTAACTTGGTGTGTCTGCTATTAAACTAACAAGCTTCACACCGTTGTACCATGTCAGAAGTGTCTTGGGAAGCTGTTGGCCAGTAAAAACCTTGTCGGAAAACTTTGCCAACCAGCATTCGCCTGTCGGCATGTACCTGTAGATTCCTTCATGGATGTCGAGAAACAACTCTTTGCCGTCGTCAGAAGTGATGCACTTTAGCAGTACTCCATTTGTGGCCTTCTTGTAAATATCGTCCCTAATCGTACAATAGGCCGTGGCTTGTCGTGAGAGTTTTTTTTTTCTGTTTCTGTGTCGTCTTCCAGTAACTTGTCAGTGTTGAGGAAATCGATAAGTGGTGTAGGCTAGTCCTGAGTAGTCTAGATGTTTGCATAGATTCCGTCAACTTGAGTAGTAGCCCCCGAGCCAACATTGGTGGTGCTATCGATGTAGTCGTCTAGGAAAAACCTTAACTGATGGACTGGTTAATACTTCTAGAAATGTGCCAGGTTTCCACCAGCTCTCGTCTAGAAGCTAATCAGTCGAGGTTGTCAGTGTCAGCGTTGTCTTTGCAATAGACATGGTGCACTTCGAACCCGTCAAACCTATGCTGCAACTTTCTTACTTTCTGCAAGGTACTTGGACAATTCGGGATTAGAGCATTTGTAATCCTTGCGTACTTGGTTGGTGACTAGTTCTGAGTCCCCTTTCATAATTAGTCATTTGAACCCAAGTGACGCGGCTGCTCCTAGTCCAACGAGATGTCTTTCGTACTCTGTAGTGTTGTTGGTTGCTCGGAAATCCAATTGGATCCAGCTCCTACTTCTTGACTGTTGAATGCTTCGTCGAAGGCCATTGTCCTTCGCTTGCTATCCGTACGGTCAACCTTGCTGTCCTCGAGGACGATATGGTTGGCGATGAAAACCTACGGTCAACCTTGCCGTCCTTGAGGACGGTCTGGTTGGCGATGAAAACCTATGAGTACCTGAGACTTGATAGTCGTTCGTGGGACAAAATGGACATCGAATTGGCTGAGCTCGACGACACTCCGTATAATAGAGGTGAAAGGGGACTAAGAGAGAGCAAGCGTTATCTCCGTTATCCAAATTTGCATCATCCATTCATCTCTCTTCAAGGACATCCTCTGTTATTTCAAGGAAGTAAGGACATGGGACTATCTACAGAAAGAACCGGGATCTCACCTTGGTAGGATATGGAGATGCTGGGTACCTGTTAGACCCACATACAGCCAAGTCACAGACTTGCTATGTTTTCCTATGTGGAGGAACAATAATTTCTTGGAAATCGTCAAAGCCAATTAGCAACTTCAATGAACCACTCAGAAATCATCACACTATATAAAGTCTCTCACGAATGTGCATGGGTCCGCATGATGATTCACCACATTCAGCAATTATGTGAATTGAACACTATCTAGACCCCTACAATTATCTATGAGATAATGCAACCCGTGTTACGCAAAGTGCAAATTGGTTACGTGAAAAGCAATCTCACGAAGCATATGGAACCCAAGTTCTTTTATGCTCACGAACATCATAAGACAAATGTAATTAAAGTATTGCATACCGTGTCCTTTGATAATCTCACATATTTATACACTATTCATTATCGTCATCCTTTTTTGAGAGATGCATCTAGGGGATCGGGATGTTGAGACGTAGAGAAGTGCAAAATTCAAGAATAGAATTTTGTTGACTCACTTCCCAAACTTAGTCTGGAATGACAAAGTTCCCAATAAGAGTAATTGGTTGGCTTGTAAACTTTTTCCCTTACATAAGTTTTCCTGTAATTTCTTATCAAGGTTTTTACCGAGGTATTCCGTTATCCGTGCAACACATAGAATGTATACTATGTACTCTTTCTCCAAATTTTTCCCACTAGGTTTTTATGGAGTTTTAATGAGACATAAGCAATATGTGGTCAAGGATCAAGGGGGTATTGAGAAACTGAGGTTTTGGCCCATCAAGGCCAGCTCAATACACTAATTGGACGTCACCCTACTTTCTATGTACTAGGTGAAACCCCACGGGTTGCTACGAAAGTTTATTATGATAACAATAAGTAAAAATAACGTGTAAAATAGCTAGACAATATAAGCTTATGTAAGTTGATATGTTTTGTGATAATTTAAAGTTAAATAGTATATAGAATAATGATTCAAATGTAAAAGTAAGGTGATGTAGTTTTACGAGAGAAGAAAATGATGAAGATACTTTAGACCATAAATTAATCATCAAAGGGCTTAAAAATAATTGAGGTGATATGACTTAATGAGATAAAAAAAGGAGGGAGATAATTTGGATCATAGATTAATTATCTAAAATCTAAAAACAATTTATGTGATATGGCTTAATGAGAGTAGAGAGAAATAACATTAACTAAGTGATAATGAACTATATAGGTATATAGGATATTATAATTAAAAAATGATGAAGAGATATATTGAAATATCACGTGAATTATGTGGGATAATAATTTAACATGCTTGTATTTTAAAAGCTCTAAAACTTAATAAATTATAAAATTACAGATAATATAGCATGTTGCATGATGTTTAAATATAATAATGTTTGTCGATGATGATGTGACATATTGGCATGTTAAGCTTTAGTATTTAGTGAGTTGTAACTTCATACTAAGATAGGATAAGAATTGGCTATACGAAAAGGGAGGAGAGGAGAGGCTTTGTGTACAGTTGAAAAACGTGAAGAAGAGTACTCCGTCCATCCTTATGTCTTTTGTTTTCACTTTTGTCTAATGTTACGCAACCCTTTTAGACTGCTATAAATATATATACCCGTGTCTCAATGGTGCACTAGCTCGTCCCAGTTCAAGCGGTGGTAGACGTAGCCCGATGCGAAGCTGCTCTTTAGACCGGAGTTTGGCGCTATACTTCTGTGAGTAGATTCACCCCGTGATTTTACTGCTGCTTCCTTCCCTTTTTCTTGATGGGTTGCGTCTATTGTGAGAAATCGTACGTGTGATAAAAAAATAAAAAAGAAGCCTTTTGAGCACGTATTCACACCTGCAAAACTCAATGTTTAGACCAAACTATCACTGCCGGTTCAGTGATAGCTAGCATCAGCAATTCAGCATGCACCAATTTTATGATAGCTATTTTATGAAGTGGTGTACTGTGACTTATGACTGCATTGTTACTCTAACCGGAGCAAATGAAATTCTGCTAACACCCACTCCACTGCAGGTCCATCCAGTCTCAATTGTAAAGGCCGTTATATCGGTTCGAAAAGGAGTCCCAAGTAAATTAAGGACTGCAGAAATGAAGTAGTTTCCCTAATGGTTATATATCACTCACCATTGGCTGCATATACCTGAGGCCGGGTTTTATATATAAAAAAGTATCACTCACCAGGCTGAGCAGTGGAGAGCGATATCAGGAGCAGCAGCTGGAGCTGGAGGAGAAGAGCGGCGGCAGAGGACGGCATACTTTGGTGTGCTTATTTGCTTTGATCTATCTCTTGGGATGGGTTCGCAAATTTAAAGAGCGCAGCAACTTGAGCTTGCCTTGAGCACAAGTGGAAGAAACGTCCAAACCCATTGAACCCAAAATGAGAAGAGTTTGTCCTGCCCAACCTTATCTGTAAAAAAAAAAAAAAAAATCAGCTCATTTGGTTCTCTTGGAATAAAAATAAAAGAGATCGAATGAAAGTAGCAATGGTGTGGTGTATAGTCGTGTGTGCATGGCTAATTGAGTATAGCTTAGTAAATCATAGTGCCTACGAGTATTATTTGCATACGGTATCTTATCTGTGAAAAAAAATCAGCTCATTTGGTTATCTTGGAATAAAAATAAAAGAGATCGAATGAAAGTAGCAATGGTGTAGTGTATAGTCATGTGTGCATGGCTAATAGAATATAGCTTAGTAAATCATAGTTCCCACGAATATTATTTACATACTGCTACACTTTTAATAGGATTTTTAGGAACTTTTAATAGTATTTTAGTGAGGCTAGAAGTTGTCGTTGATATTCTTTTTAAGTGCATGTTATGAGATATATTTACGGATGTGTGATCGATGTATGTAGGCTATATATACGTATAGGAAAATTAAAAAATGGAAACAGGGGAAAATTAATTGGCACATGGTTGAGCAGACAAAACAGGAACACTTGAGGGACTTAAATAGATGCTATCACGCTGAAACCCTGAAAGGGATATAAGGTTAGAAGCAGCCTAGCTTCCCAAATGCTTCAATTTGTCAGACCAACAACTACTTGATGTTGCTTATCTATCAATCGGTATCACCACGACACTGTATTAACTAAGTAATCAATTTTCCCATCTGCTAACTAACTTAGCCTCCAAGGTCAGACCTAAAATAATTCAATCAGTTGGACGATGTTGATGAGGATACGTCCGTTTTTAACAAACCACGGCCAACATGTTCTGCAGACTGCTCATGAAAATGCTGGTTACGGATGGTTTAGCGTTTTCTTCAAAACTGTCATTTGGGACAGTTTATTTTCCAAATATCCATAACATAACAAAGTATCTTAAAATAATATTAAAACATTATGAGTGTATGAGAGTTGGCTTTTCAACCATGTGCAGCACCCACCCTGACCCCCAGGAATTAAGTGGGTGCCTAGGCATAGCTAGGAGACAATATTTGGATCTCCGATAAAACATTTATAGTCTTGCTTGTCTAGGGCAGGTGTTTGGTAAGTTTTTGGAGGTGCTTCGGTGAGCTAGGAAATCCTTCTTGGCAGATAAGAGTGGCTTGGTTCCCCTTCGAAGACAAGATCGTTGTGCTTGAGAAATTGGAGGGCCTCTAAATCTGTGCGAGGGGACTAAGCCGCGCACGTACTAGCACACTTAGCGTCCATGGCCACACGCTAACACCCCCTATTTCCTTTTCTCTCTCGAATTAGACCCTTTCAATTACCTTATGTAATAAAAATCCAAACTAGTCCCATTTGAGTATCAACATATATGCCCCTTGTCTTTTTGGCAAACTTGTGAGCCAAAAAGCACTATAAGGTTTATGCATTCGATGATGACGTGAGAATAAACTTCGAGAGACCTCCTTTTGTTCGTATTGTGTTTTGCTTTGCCTCACCACCTTCTTGTGTTGATTTTTTTTGTGATCGATTCTTTTTTGTCAACCAGCTATGAGATGAGCATGATTGATTACTCAAAATGGGATGATGTGGCCATTCCCATAATAGAGTATAATATGATATATAGATAGGCATCATCCACATAACATTGAAATTCAATTGTGGATACCAAGGGTAATACTGTAAAGGAGAAGTGTGTTGTTGGGATCTTTCCTCACTCGTTTCCTACCATGCTTGGTGGATGATCTTGATTCCCTTGGCCATTTCAACCTTCTCTGAAGCATTGAAGTCTTCAATGTGATATTCTCCTTATCATCGGGGATCTTCCTCTCTTGAAATTCAATAGTGCATACAGGGAAACATTGCTCATTTATTTGCATAGCCACAAACTCCAATCATCCTTCATGAATGGCCGGTAGGATTTGTCTTTTGGATATATTACAATCATTAGTAGCATAAGAATTTGAATTGTGTCACTTAAAATATGTTTGTTGCTTAAACTCCATACGCAGTGGTATGACATGGCCTTCGACAATTAAATTTTCTTACGCTCTAACAAGTAATCGAAAATCTGATCGCATTTGGCCACATCAAATGTGAATTTTGTTTTGCCATGTCATTTTTAGGAAGAATCGTGCTAAGGATAGAGCAAACAAAGGGTTCGGTCCTAGAGCTCCAAGTCCATTTGTTTGTATGCATGTCAATCGTCTGATCGCCCGAAGATATAACCACATTAACTATATTTTCACGAGGATGAACATGCTTAGCCTTTTCCAAGATCTTGGCATCTTTGGCTTGACTTTTTTGAGCTGGATTATTTTTAATTCTAGTATCTATGCCAAAAATGTTTTTGATAACTTCGGCAATCTCGCCACCAAGGCTTTTGGGTTTTGTACGTGTACTAGTCATAGGATTACTAGGAAACAACCGATGTAGGAGCCTGTCCTAGAACACTCATCGGTTATGGTCTTATCGGTATGACCCCCCAATTGGACCGGTCGTTGCTACCGGTCTGATCGACGTACTACGTCACATGGATGAATTTAGGATCTACCATATTGAGAGGAATGTAGATACTTCTGATTAGCCAATCTTGCTGTTCAGAAAATTTTGGTATATGAAAATCTGATGGGATACCATACATATGCTCCTTGTTTTAGGAAGTAGATGCACCACCTAGGAACTGGCTATCTGTAACTCACTTATGTGAGCATAGGTTTTTTTCCAAGGTAGTACTCATGATTTTCTCAAAGATGGTACTAAAAGAAGTAAAACAATTGCTTAAACTAGCAATAATAGCACCATGTACTATTTGAGCAACTTTATATGTAGGAATAGGGGCATTGCTATAATCAGTAGGTAGCTTTGATTTGTCGTCGACAGACAACGTAAATTCTTCTTGCTTGATGATGCCTTGCCTCGTCTTATAGTAACATGAAGCCATCTTTCACCGCATTTTTCAAGTTGAGCCTCAAACGCCCGGAGGATCAACTTCTCACAACTCTTCATAATCTATGGTCCGAATGTTGTCTTGATCAAGATCAGTGTGATAACTCATGTTGGAGAAGTAGGATTTCATCTATAGTAATTGAAATCATTCCCCAACGGAGCCACCAAAAAAGTGTGTTGGCACCAGATCACAACGCCACACCTTGAGCACGTTTTGTGCGACCCGCAACGGTACCCAGATATGCGCTGCCACAGGAGGACGTAGATGATGCCGAACGATCACCCGAGAGGGACCTCGACAGGGTAAGTGCGTGCCATTTGTCCTAGGCTCGGCGAGACAGCTAGGACATTCTCTAATGTCGTAGAGATGAGACACGGGAAGCAATTGAGGGATTGAGAGGTAAATAGACTTGGTACAAGTAGCAAGAAGTAGTGTGATGTAGAATCCGCCGCCACCACCACCATCTCGTACAACCTCCTCCCCCAGCTGCTGCCACCAACACAGGTGAGTCGCCTCTTTCCATTCCTTCCCCTCCCCTCTCTCCTCTCCATATTATCCTCCTCTTTTTACAGGCTAGGGTTTCTTTTTCATATTTTGTTGCAGATTCTTGGAATTCATGAATAGTTTGCTGTGAGGGATGTGATGCCATGTATTTAATTATCTGCAATCGGATTCTTGTCGGTGCTATTAAGGTAAAATTTCCCCTGTTTTGTGATTATGTATCAGGGGAGGCTGATTCAAAATGCATACTATTTGGTAGAGGCTTCATGGCTACAAGTTACTACATATCCTTTTGGCCTAAATTGTGCATATGCTTATCGTTAATATAAACCTGGGTGACGGTGTTTCATATTTTGAGACCTAATTGCAAGGATATGTGCAAAAAGAGGAGTTTCAGATCCAACTTTGGGACTGGTCTAGTTTATCTAGTGACCTAAGTAAATTCTTGTGCTATATAGAAGAGTAATTTAATTTATACTATAAATAAACTTACTTGTCCTCAACTAGCATATATTTCTACTTTGTTTTTAAGTACTATACTTAGAGTTCACATCCCTGTTTCAGATTATTTGCTGATTACAAGGGAACTTCTTTATGTGATACAATGGAAAGAGTTGATTCTACATCAGAAATTTCAGGTGATAATCTTCCAGTTGACCTTTCACATTGCTCGGAAAAGAAAGGGGGCTAGGGTTTGGGAGCATATCGAGTCATATTTTATTGATGGAAAAGAAAAGGCAATCTATAAATATTGCAAGCTGAAATTATCTTCAGAACCTGGCCAAGGAACAAACCATCTCAGTAGGCATATTGGAATGTATTGCCAAGTATTCCAAGTGGAGAGAGGAACATATTCTTACTACATTGGAAGCACCCTTATTCTGATGGTGATCATCCCATATTTGACCCTTAGGTTTGCTATCTTCTAATTGCCAAATCCTTCGTTAGTGCTGAAATTGCATTTTGGAAAGCTGATGATCCAAATTGGAAGAATTTGCTAAACTACATCCACCCATCTTTTTGGACAGTTGGACGACAATTTGTTAGATCATATTGTCTTGTATATTGTATGAGGAAACTAAGAAACAATTGTATCATAATGTTGAACAGTTGTGGTCCCATTTTATTTTGACTGCTGATCTTTGTGCGTCTAATTAGAATTTGGGTTGCATATGTGTCACTACGTACTATGTCAATGCTGAAATTTGGTTGAAGAAGTTCATTATATCATTTAAGTAGATTACATATCCACATTACACCTTATGTTGTGCAAGATGGACTTACCTCTTTCTGATTGAATGAGATCTAATTGACAAAACATTTAACTTGACACTGGATAATGCAAATGTTAATGACAGAGCTGCAACGGATTTGCACAATACCTTGGGTGCTGAGATGTTTTTCAAAGCTGAATATTGTCATGTGAGGTGTAATGCACATATTCAATACGGAACAAGGTTGATTACTTCTACAATTGCCAATGTGAGAGACATTGTCAATACAATCACATCAATACTTCCACGGAAGCAAATATTTAATTCCGTTGTCCAAAGAACGGACCTTACAACTAAGGTTGTGTTTAGATCTAGGGGTGTAAAGTTTTGGCGTGTCACATTGGATATACGGACACACATTTGAAGTACGTACGTAGTCTAATAACAAAACAAATTACATAATCTGTATATAAACCGCGAGCCGAATTTATTAAGCCTAATTAATCCGTCATTAGCAAATGTTTACTGTAGCACCACATTATCAAATCATGGCGCAATTAGGCTTAAAAGATTTGTCTCGCAATTTACACGCAATCTGTGTAATTAGTTATTTTTTCGTTTATATTTAGTACTTCATGCATGTGTCTAAATATTCAATGTGACAGGGTATAAAATTTTGTCAGGATATCTAAATAGGGCCTAAGTCTGGACTAGTAGTTGTTATCCCACATCGCACTAGTAGTTGATGTCCCACACCGCTGGAATGCTACTTATATTTGATACATGAATCGTTGGGATACAAAGCTGTTGTCAACATATATGCTACTGAACAACACCATGAAGCTCCAAGTGATTCGGATTGGGGGCAAAACCGAGTCTCTCCATGGGTTCTTGCAAGCCTTCAGTGATGCTACCAAGGCATTTTCAGCAGATAAACATCCAACATTCCATCTCTTTTTGAAGATGGTATTGGCCATCTGCGATGCTTTACTTGATGAAAGGTGGGAGCAAGATGAACTCTTGCAAGAGATGGCCAATGCTATGTATGTCAAGTTTCGAAAGTATTGGAATGAATTATCTCATGTTCTATTTTTACACAATTGGATGAAATGATGAAGAAAAGATAAAAGAGTTCCTCACATGCTTAAACATTTCCTATGTTGACATCGTTTTATCAACTATATTCATTAGGTAAAATAAAATTTCCTCTTTTAGTTGTATAAGCACGAACGGTTAGATGTGAATGGTAACTCCTCAAGGATGGTAAAAATCCCCTTGAAATAACTAAATATAATAAATTTTCTATTTTACAAAGTCTAATTTAATACTACATTCTTTTTTAATATATGACACCGTTGACTTTCTAACAATCATTTAACCATTCGTCTTATTAAAACTTTTTATGAAAATATAAAAAAATTAAGTCATGCTTAAAGAACATTTGACGATAAATAAGTCACAATAAAATAAATAATAACTACATAATTTTTTTGAATATCAACGACGTCATATATTAAAAAGGAACAAGGTGAACTTTGGTATTTTTCGGTGGTATAATAAAAAAAAAGTTAACTTTCGATAGTATATACCAATTTTTCCTATTAAAAAACTGAGGAAGTGCTTGCTAACTCTATTTTATAGTCACGTCCTTTTTCTATTCTAGTTAGATTCTCTATGATATTTATAATGGTAGTAGAAATGTGGAGGGGTATTTTTGTCCGGGGAAAATAATGTGTGGAGGGGTATAATCGTAATCGTTAAAGTGTCAAAGTATTTTGCCGCTGCCGTCCCCCTCCGTCACTGTCTCCGTCGCCTCCCAAGTCCCAACCTATGTTGCACCGATACTTCACTTTCTTGCCGTATACCGGTATCCGATACGTATCAGGTACGGCGATACGTCCGATACTATGTCGATACGGTATCAGAGGAGTATCGGTCATTAAACAACAAAAAAAAGAAAAAATAAATACCGATACTCACACGATACATATCAGATACTTCTCTGATACCTAGCAATGTACTCCCTCCGTCCCAGTATAGCGGTCGTTTTACCCTGTAGCAGTTGTCCCAGAAAGCTTGACGCATCAAAGTCCCAACAGCGACTAGTACTTAAAAAAAGAAGTCTCAGCAGCGAGAAGTACTCTAAAAAAAAAGAAGTGGGCCCATCTAGTACCGTGGGTGGCGTGGGATTTTTCTCCTCCACACGGGATTTTTCTGCTTGTGTGGCAATTTCCTGCATGTTGAAATGACTACCTGCAGGCTGCAGCTAATGATTTGAGGGTGTTTTGGTCATTTTCTCCTAAAGCAAATTTATGTCAGTGATTCTCGGACGACCAATATACCGGGACGGAGGGAGTAACCTCCTTGTTCAATAGCCCATTAAAGACCCAATGCTATACTTCTGATATATTTATAACTTTAATATACTTGCTCTATTTGTAATACATGGCTATATTTGCTATATTTTTTTGTAATAGGCAACAATACATAGAATATTTTTAAAGATAATCTTATTGCTTTACCCTTTTGTAGTTCCCTATATTTTATTTTTTTAAAAAAAATATTTATATACTCGCCGTATCGACGTATTGATGTTTTTTAAAAGATCTCGTATCGCCATATCAACGTATCCGTATCGCCGTACCAATATTGCGTATCCGTGCATCATAGGTCCCAACCCTCATGGCCTCATCGCCTCAGCCGCTCGTCCCCATTCCACGCCGCCTTCCCCGCCCCGCCCTAACCGACACCGTCCTCGTCGACTCCGCCGACTCATCAGTCCTGGCAGCCATCGTGAACAGTTGGAGTAGATGTGAACAGTTCCTTCCCTGAGTTTAATTAATAGTGCTTGCACGAGAGCTTAACAGCGTTGGATTGCTAGAATAATCAAGTTCACGTTTGTTCCAGCTTCTGTTGCTGTCGATCTGACTGTTGCGACACATGGGAATGAACTGAATCTCTCACACTTTGGAAGTCGATCTGAATATCTCCTTCATCTATGCACCTACTACCTACCTGCGGTAATGCCCAGCATCAATGTTGCTACAATTGAGAGCTGGGTTCGTGAAGAAATTAAGAGCTCATCAGTGATGATAGGTCGTCTATCCACTATCGCACTCCTTGAATTCTGAGTTCAGGAGCAGTACTGCGTTAGCTTCTTTCTTCTTCTTTTTTCTTTTTTAATGCATGGAGACACACTACTGCGAGAAAGGTTTTTTCGTGTGGTCCAAACCAGTTTTCGCGTGTGGGTGGGCAACCCGCACGCACCCAGGGGTCTACAAAAATCACGATTTTTTTGCATGTGGGTGGCACACCCGCACGCGAAAATTCGGATTTTCACGTGTTGGTGCTTACGTCGCCCGCACAGAAAAACAAAAATCCGAGAAAAAAATTTTTAAAAAATGAAAACCTAGAATCTGGCGATAATCGTCTAAAATCGCACAAAAATCACATCCAAAAAATTTGAATTCAAAACTCGGCGGTTTCACCGCGATAATCACACGGTTTACCGCGATAACCGCGATATTCGCACGGTTATCGCGGGCTGTGTAGCTGAAATCATGTAAATGTAAAATAAATAGGGTAAAAAAAATCAAAAATACGGTTGAATATGTGTAGAAAACTAGAAATTGAGAATAATTGGAAGAATATGTAGGATACTTAAGGCCCAATATCCTCTTCCTTTTTCGATTTGTAAATCATTTTTGGTTTTGCCCTCAAATTTGAATTTAGCTTACTCTATTTCAAAAATATTCCTCACCATTGGCAATTACAAATCAAGAACTACATCCATCAATTTTTTCAGTTTTTTTTCGATTTTTTTCCGGAATTTTGAATTTGGTCAAAATTCATCCAAACCATATCGTCGGTTTCCCCTACCGTACCCCCACGATAAGCGCGATAACCGCGATAATCGCGCGATTATCGTGCGATAAGGGAAACCCTGCCCAGGCTAGGTGACCCCGACAGAGTCTTCTCACAAACCTCACTCAACGGTGATGTAGGTCGGAGCTGATCCGTGCATTGCATGAATCCGCCAAAGAAATCCAGTATAGTCTGCACTGGATTTCTCTTCTTGGTTGAACGCAGGGTTTACCTTATCGTTTAGGCCGGGGTTATCGTCACTCCGCGGTAGCGCGATAACCGCGATAATCACGCGATAATCGTCTAAAATCGCACAAAAATCACATCCAAAAAATTTGAATTCAAAACTCGGCGGTTTCACCGCGATAATCACACGGTTTACCGCGATAACCGCGATATTCGCACGGTTATCGCGGGCTGTGTAGCTGAAATCATGTAAATGTAAAATAAATAGGGTAAAAAAATCAAAATCGGTTGAATATGTGTAGAAAACTAGAAATTGAGAATAATTGGAAGAATATGTAGGATACTTAAGGCCCAATATCCTCTTCCTTTTTCGATTTGTAAATCATTTTTGGTTTTGCCCTCAAATTTGAATTTAGCTTACTCTATTTCAAAAATATTCCTCACCATTGGCAATTACAAATCAAGAACTACATCCATCAATTTTTTCAGTTTTTTTCGATTTTTTTCCGGAATTTTGAATTTGGTCAAAATTCATCCAAACCATATCGTCGGTTTCCCCTACCGTACCCCCACGATAAGCGCGATAACCGCGATAATCGCGCGATTATCGTGCGATAAGGGAAACCCTGGTTGAACGTACTCGGCGCATCTCGCCGTCGTCAGTGATCACTGATCAGGGGCCACTCACGTCAATCCATCGAGCGTCCTCGCTCACTGCTAATCAGGGTTGGAAATTTCGGACCGAAATTCCTCCGATACGACATTAATTCGGCCGAAATTTTTGAATTTTTCAATTTTTCATGAATTTGGGTAATATTTGTTCAAATTCAACTAAATTTTGTTCAAAATTTCGGAAATTTCGGACCAAAATTTCTAAAATTTCTGAAATTTCGGGATTTCAGTGACCCCCGATAAAAAACCCTAAACTGATATAGTGAACCCTGTTGCTAATTGGTCTGCTTCGATGATGGGCCATTTTGGATTGATGTCAAAATGTGTCTTGCCTATTTTTTCGACGATCCAAATAGTAAATGTGGGATTAAGCTCAACCAATTAGTAGTGCCTATGTTTAATTTGGCTAAATCTTAGAAGTTTCTTCACAGACTTCAATACAATATCAATTTTTGACTTCATACATGGGCTCGCCAGTAAAAACTTCATTAATTTTTTTAGCTCCGCCACTGACTTTGTATTAAACTCATTTCTAACATAAGCCACATAACTCTACGTTACCAATTGGTAATGTCAAAAATTGTTTAGATTTTAACACTACCAACAAATGAATTGGTACGGTAGAGATCCAAATGTGGCCGACATATGGTTTGACGAGATCGAACTGCGTCCCGTGCTTTTAATTACACTGTCACATCTTTTTTATTTCCTTCGATCGTTGTATGGGCTATGGAGGCCAACGGAAGGGTTGGACTCATAATGGATCAACGGTTACATGGACTGGTCCTACATTAATGATTACTACTCCCTCCGTTTCATAATGTAAATCATTCTAGCATTTTCCATATTCATATTGATGCTAATGAATCTAGACATATATATCTATTTAGATTCATTAACATCAATATGAATATGGAAAATGCTAGAATGATTTACATTATGAAACGGAGGGAGTAGTAATCATTAATGTAGGACCAGTCCATGTAACCGTTGATCCATTATGAGTCCAACCCTTCCGTTGGCCTCCATAGCCCATACAACGATCGAAGGAAATAAAAAAGATGTGACAGTGTAATTAAAAGCACGGGACGCAGTTCGATCTCGTCAAACCATATGTCGGCCACATTTGGATCTCTACCATACCAATTCATTTGTTGGTAGTGTTAAAATCTAAACAATTTTTGACATTACCAATTGGTAACGTAGAGTTATGTGGCTTATGTTAGAAATGAGTTTAATACAAAGTCAGTGGCGGAGCTAAAAAAATTAATGAAGTTTTTACTGGCGAGCCCATGTATGAAGTCAAAAATTGATATTGTATTGAAGTCTGTGAAGAAACTTCTAAGATTTAGCCAAATTAAACATAGGCACTACGAATTGGTTGAGCTTAATCCCACATTTACTATTTGGATCGTCGAAAAAATAGGCAAGACACATTTTGACATCAATCCAAAATGGCCCATCATCGAAGCAGACCAATTAGCAACAGGGTTCACTATATCAGTTTAGGGTTTTTTTATCGGGGGTCACTGAAATCCCGAAATTTCAGAAATTTTAGAAATTTTGGTCCGAAATTTCCGAAATTTTGAACAAAATTTAGTTGAATTTGAACAAATATTACCCAAATTCATGAAAAATTGAAAAATTCAAAAATTTCGGCCGAATTAATATCGTATCGGAGGAATTTCGGTCCGAAATTTCCAACCCTGATTAGCAGTGAGCGAGGACGCTCGATGGATTGACGTGAGTGGCCCCTGATCAGTGATCACTGACGACGGCGAGATGCGCCGAGTACGTTCAAGTGTTCAACCAAGAAGAGAAATCCAGTGCAGACTATACTGGATTTCTTTGGCGGATTCATGCAATGCACGGATCAGCTCCGACCTACATCACCGTTGAGTGAGGTTTGTGAGAAGACTCTGTCGGGGTCACCTAGCCTGGGTACATATTACAAACTGTGTGGAGCGGAACTGAGCTATTCGTTAGAAACACGGGTAGTAAATTACAAATATAGACGCCCATATTGCTCATAAATTTTGTATTTTTATGTAACACATATATCCTATCTCTATTAATATCTTCGAAATATTGAGACGTCATAATTTAAGTTTGGCAAAGTCATCACATGAATCTCGTTATCAATGGATATGTTACTTATCACCGAAAAATAATTAGCCGTAAATACGAGACTCGTACCAAATCTAGCAACGACTTGTACCTGAATACACTGATTTCACCTTGTTTACTTCCCCGGGCTGGCTATTTTAATTTGCACAGCTACATTTGGCAAAGTCATCAAAATTTAAAACTTTCAACTCACTTTTTAAAACTATATATATTTTTAAAATCTATACAAAAGTTTCTTCAATAAATTAGAAACCAAAATTATTTTTCGGGGTTTAAATATTGGTGAAAATATCGTTTGAATTTCATCAAATTTGATTCAACGTATTTTATTTTAAATTTATGATCAAATAATTTAATCCCCTTTGATTTTACAAATGAATCTTGTTTTCATTTTTTTATTTTACGCTAGCACAAATAAGTATGAGAAAGGAGCAATATTGTCATTTTGAAAGAAATGGAATAATGTACCAACAGAATATAAAGAAGATCCAAATGGAAACTCAAGTACATATAAAGAATTGGTACATAAACATTTTTCTACTATAATTAATGGTATGGAACAGAGGAGCAAAGAAATTTTTTTAAAACAAGTGTTTCTAGAAAAAAAATGGTTAAATGGAATGGGGCATCAATGAAATAAAAAAATAGAGTAATTTTTTTTAAAAAAACTACAAATAGTAAAGATACAGATTTAAGATGTTATATCACAAAACTACAAATTTAATACTCACTCCGTCTCAAAATATAAACATTTTTAGCTATGAATTGGACATTGTATGTCTAGATTCATAGCTAAAAATGGCTATATTTTGGAACGGATGTAGTATTACATTTATAACAAAACAATAAATTTAAGTTCAAGTATCATAAAATTACAGATTTAATAAAAAAAATCTTATCACAAAACTACTGGCTTCAAATCCATTTAATCACAAAACTATAACACTTATAGCCCTATATGACATCAATGCTAGAGATCTGAACTATAAAATCTATAGTTTTAACATAACTTCAATATATATCAAATCTTGCGATAAATTTAGTGTTATATGTGATACAATGTTTTAAATCTGTAGTTTTTTTATAGTTCGATAAAACATATATATAGTTTTGTAAAATTTACTAAAAGGAATATATTTGCATGATGGTTTACTAAAAAGAATATATTTGCATGATGTTTAAATGGTACGGAACGGTGGAGCAACCAAATTTTTTAAAAAATATTTGGATAAAATTGAAAGGTGCATTTGGTAAAAATTGGAACGGTGGAGCAACGAAATTTTAAAAATATTTGGATAAAATTACGGAACGGTGGAGCAACGAAATTTAAAAAATATTTGGTTAAAATTGCAAGGTGCCTTTGGTAAAAAATGTTCCCGGCGGGGCTCGAACCCGCGTTAAAATTGCAAGGTGCCTTTGGTAAAAAAAAATGGTCCCGGCGGGGCTCGAACCCGCGACCTTCGGCTCATAAGAGCAACGCTCTAACCAACTGAGCTACGGGACCAAACTGGGGTCAACTGAACATTACAGGTTTTATAAATTTTGAACAATGTGACCAAATCTGACCACTTATACCGTAGGTCTTATACAGTTCTTTTTCCACGTATATTTTGGTTTTCTCGCCTTGCATACTAAATGGAATTGGCACACTATAAAGATTCATTAACAAAAACAGGATTTTTAAAAAAATTTACTATAGGACATTTTAAATTTGTAGTTTTCACTCTAGAACACCACGTCAAATAATTCTTAGGAGAACACACTTTGTCATTATGATTATTTGTCAGCAGACATCGTACCTATTAAATTAGTGTTTTTGTGCTGACTAGTAAGAGGGGCCCATTAAATCGCCATGCGTGTTTTACTTAGGCTAATTGCATGTGGCTCCTGTTCTCTTTCTCCTCGTCCTCTTCATCTCTTCATCTCTCCTCCTCTCTTGCTTCTCCAGACAAAACAAACAAACAATATTGTTGAATCTCGACTAAAAATATTATACATAATTGATGAGTTGGTAAAATTATATATAATTGTTGGTTCTGGAGTAATAAAAATACATTAAAAAGGGAAAAAAGCAATAGAAGGATGATGATGAGGGAGGCGCCGTCCAACACCACCGGTTCGCCAGCCACCCACTGACGACAGCGTGAGCAGATGTAACTGTGGTGGCGACGAGCAGGAGCAGCCGATCGGGAGTCAGGGATGATAGGTGCGAGTAGCTCACTCCGGATCGGGTGTTAGGGATGGCCATCATGATTCGCCGGTGTCAGGTCGGTCAGGGCATGAGTAGATCTGATGATAGCGTCGTGCGGACTAGCCGAGCCAGCGGCATTGACTGGCGAGGCGAATGGATTGGGGGGATGGTGACTTGGGGAAGGCCATCTGGCAGAAATACTTACGATTTCGTCCCCGCTCCTCTGCCTAGGACCTTGAGAGAGGAAGAGGAAGACGAGGACTAAAACGAAAAACTTTCTTTGGAGGCGGGTGTCTTTTTTTATTCTAAATGCAGGATCAATATGGCCATGCCGTGTAAAAAAGTAGCTAGGCCCTCTCTCGCCTTGTCAACACGAAAGCACTAATTTAATGGATGCAGTATAGCTTGATAAATAAACCATGAAGTCACAAACTCGCAATGTCATGTAGCAAAAATTAACCTTTTTATTTATTTTTAAAGTAAAACCGGAAGTTGTCGCCGCTATGTTGATCGCAACGCCTTTTTCGGCTGAGGCACCCCGAGTCATTTACTTTAACCTCCACCAGTCACCGGCCCAGCCACACAACACAATACAGTCTGCTTGCGTTTTCCCGTGATCAGTCAGAAATTTCACGAGCCGGCATGCATGTGCATGCATCCACGACGGATCGATCATCTTCCAACCAACCATATTATATTACCTCTATATCTATATATACACACACACCCACACTCCTCCATTCACAAAGACCAATATAAATAATCCATCCAGCGCAGCTAGCGCCCCAACAATGCACACTAAAGCTAGATCACCTGTAGCACTCGTGCTTCTCGTCGTCGTCGCCATGGCGGCGTCGCCGGCGTTGGTGGCGTTGGCGGCGGCGGCGGCGCAGCAGCAGCAGCTGGTGCCGTGCATGTACATCTTCGGCGACTCGCTGGTGGACAGCGGCAACAACAACAACATCCTGAGCCTGGCGCGCGCCAACTACCAGCCCTACGGGATCGACTTCTCCGGCGCGGCGCCGCCGGGGCGCTTCACCAACGGCCTCACCGTCGTCGACATGCTCGCCGACATGCTCGGCCTCCGCCCGCCGCTCATCCCGGCGTACGCCATGGCGCAGCCCGGCGACTTCGCCCGCGGCCTCAACTTCGCCTCCGGGGCCGCCGGGATCAGGCCCGAGACCGGCAACAACCTGGTAAGGGAGTAGTACGTACTGTACAGTACGGACGTGTCAACATTGGATTCAGGCATGCATGTTGCTCATGTAGCAAATAATGACGACTATGGTTTTTAGTTCGTTGGGTGTATATTCTCGAAGTATACGGACAGAAATTTAAAGTATTAAATCGTAGACTAATAGCAAAACAAATTACAAATTTCGCCTGTAAACTGCGAAACGAGTTTATTAAACCTAATTAATCCATCATTAGCAAATATTTATTATACCATCACATTGTCAAATCATGGCGTAATTATGCTCAAAAAATTCGTCTCGCAATTTACATGTAAACTGTGTAATTGGTTTTTCTTCCCCTACATTTAATGCCCCATACATATATCCAAACATTGTTTGATGTGACGTTTTTGGCCAAAATTTTTTGGAATTTAAACAAGGCTTATGGTTCAATAATATTACATGTAAACCACCAATATTTTGAGGAGTAATACAATCGGTTTTGGAGATTATGTTCGAAATTTTCGGACAAACTTTGAAATTTCAGCAAAATTTGGTTGAATTTCAACTAACTTTGCTAAATCGAAACATTTCAACCGCAAGAGAATATCCTCTCGGTATACTGATAGACCCGAAATTCAGTCTGAATTTTGGCCCAAATTTAAATTTTGGATGTATTTGCACTATATTTTTGACAAAAAAATGAAATTTGAGCGAATTTAGGCATAATTTGAACAGAGATTTTGAATTATTTTAGAAAAAAAATGGCAGAATTCTAACAGATTTGACTTCTTTTAGGAAAAAAAATTGGATATTTTGGCAGGAAAAAAAATCCTACAATGGGACTAGCTAGCTGATGGAACCAAAAAATTTTCAAATTCAGCCAAAAATTACTCATTTTCAATTTTTTTTCCAGAAATTTCAGTTCTCTATGGAGCCCTAATGTTTATGATTTCCGCAACGTTAAACGCCCTCTTCATCAAAGTACATGTGGACGCACGCATGCATGCAGGGTCGACACTACCCATTTTCGGAGCAGGTGGAGCACTTCCGGGCGGCGGTGCGGCAGATGGGGCCGAACGCCGGCTCGCCGGAGCGGCTCGGCCGTTGCATCTTCTATGTCGGGATTGGCAGCAACGACTACCTCAACAACTACTTCATGCCCAACTACTACACCACCGCGCAGTCCTACGACCCGGCCGCCTACGCCGCCGACCTCCTCCAGGAGTACTCCCGCCAGCTCGCCGCCCTCCACGCCCTCGGCGCCCGCAAGTTCGTCCTCGCCGCCGTCGGCGACATCGGCTGCATCCCCTACGAGCTCGCCCGCATCGACAACAACCAAGACGACGATGACGCTGCTCCTAGTAGCGATTCCGGCACCGGCATTAGCATCTCTCTCGGCGGCGTCGGTCTGACGGTCGGCGGCGGCGGCGGCGGAGGGAGTACGCGAGCGGCGAACGCGAGCAGGAGCGGCGGCAATGGCGGCGGGGCGTGCAACGAGGAGATCAACAGCGCGATCGCCATCTACAACAGGGGGTTGTTGTCCATGGTGAAGCGGCTCAACGGCGGAGGCGGCGGGGGGAGGATGGCGGGGGCGACGGTGGTGTACCTGGACACGGTGAGGACGGGGAGGTCGGTGGCGGCGAGCGCGGCGGCGCACGGGTTCGAGGTGCTGGACCGCGGGTGCTGCGGCGTGGGGCGGAACAACGGGCAGATCACGTGCCTGCCGATGCAGCAGCCGTGCGGCGACCGGAGCAAGTACGTGTTCTGGGACGCCTTCCACCCGACGGAGGCGGCCAACCGGATCTACGCCGCCAGGGCGTTCAACTCCTCCGCCGCCGCCGGCGACGCTTACCCCATCAATGTCAGCCAGCTCGCCGCCATATGAATCCAATGATTAATCTCGCTGACTTATGATCGATCATTGATCAATGCATGCACTTACTTACTGCAAGAGCAGTGTATCTCGGTTGGAAAGAATTAATGTTGTACTCCCTCCTTCCCTAAATGTTTAACGTTGTTGACTTTTTTAAACATGTTTGACCATTCATTTTATTTAAAAACTTCTGTGAAATGTGTAAAACTATACCTCATTCCCTAAATGTTTGACGCTGTTGACTTTTTTAAACATGTTTAACCATTCGTTATATTCAACAACTTCTGTGAAATGTGTAAAACTATACCTCATTCCCTAAATGTTTGACGCTGTTGACTTTTTTAAACATGTTTAACCATTCGTTATATTCAACAACTTCTGTGAAATGTGTAAAACTATACCTCATTCCCTAAATGTTTGACGCTGTTGACTTTTTTAAACATGTTTAACCATTCGTTATATTCAACAACTTCTGTGAAATGTGTAAAACTATACCTCATTCCCTAAATGTTTGACGCTGTTGACTTTTTTAAACATGTTTAACCATTCGTTATATTCAACAACTTCTGTGAAATGTGTAAAACTATACCTCATTCCCTAAATGTTTGACGCTGTTGACTTTTTTAAACATGTTTAACCATTCGTCTTATTCAAAAACTTTTGTGAAATGTGTAAAACTATATGTATACATAAAAGTATATTTAAGGACACTAAACACACTTTCCTAAAGATAAAAGGAAACTAACAAACTATTCCTAATTA
>CM020181.1:27569594-27581098 GCA_009805545.1 Oryza longistaminata
CCGGCAGCGGGAGGCGGAGTTCGCCCGAGCAGCCGGTGGTGGAGGCAGAGGCGGAAGGTGCTCTCCAACCTCCTCTTCATCAACCGACGACGCAGCCGCCGCGGGTGGGGCGGCGACGACAATTCCTGTCCTCGGACGTCCATGCCCAGACCACGCAGCCACGCTCCTACTCGACGTCGTCGTACCGAAAAGGCGACGGCGTTGTGCCGGCGCACAGCGGCCGATCGATCTGTTGTCTGTACTTCAAGGCTTTGGAGGCGGCGCGGCGTGGGTCGACGGCGTGCCGCCGTCGACGACGACGCGAGGCGGTGGTGGCGTTCCCGTTCCCCTGCACGGCTGCACCGCGCCAGCGCTCACCATGTCGGCGTAGAGGCGGTCGGCGATGACCTGGTTGGCGGCGTCGGAGGTGTGGTAGGCGTCCCAGAACACGAACGCCGTGCAGTCGTCGCAGAGCTGCGCCGTCGGCAGGCACAGCCCGCCCACCGTCGTGTCCACGTCACAACACGACGTGTGTGATGTTGGATTAAGTCTTGTGCTCAGCATTTTATTTTCTGTTAGCTTGCATGTGAGTCACGGTGGTGAGGTCAAGTCAGTACATGGCAAAGTGCAAGGGGGTGTGTTTAGCAACTTGAGAGAAGGAGATTGGGAAGATTGGGAGTTTACACGAGAGAATTGATGGTGAGATTAAGATGGGAATTTGATTTTTATTCCCAATATCTTGTTTGGCAGAGGTGGTAGAAATTGATAGGAATTTAGTTGGAGATTAGGTCATTAATGAAAACGGATGGCTAAGATTTGTTTAGACAAAGTAAAGGCAGAATCCCCTCCCAATTACCATCTTCTACCCAGGTATTGAAAAGGATAGAGTTCCTTCCTCAATTCCCCATCCTCATCTCACCAAAATTCCCATGTCTCCCAACCAAACAAAACAGTTAATAGCCACATCCCTCTAAACTCCCAATCCCTCCTAAAAACTTGCTCCAACCAAACGGACCGAAGAAGTTCTTCAGTCCTGGTCAAAAGCAAGGATGTGATTTCCTGCCGCGAGAGAATAGGAGTGGAGTCTTGCATGGCATCCAAACGTTGTGCATGCTGCGAGAAGTGGCGTAAGACACGCTTGCCGTGGCTGTTAGCCTGTTAGTTAAGCATGTGATTAGTTTACTTGCATGGTAACTATGGTAACTAACTTGAGCCCGTACTTCTGCGGGTGCTCGATGAGCTCCATGACGATGGAGTAGCAGTCGGCGAGGGACATGCTCGCGCCGGGGAGCTTCGCGTTGAGCCGCTCGAGGAGGTTCGTTCTTGGCGGCGGCGTTGAACTGTACCGCGTACGCGTTCACGTCGTCCTGGCACCCGCACTCGGTGGCGGTGACAGCGACCGAGGACGCCGTGGAGGAGGGCGTCGGCGGCGGCGACGCAGGAGCAAGCGTGTGTGGCCGGCGGCCGCCACCGTCTAAGCCGCCCGCCGCCCTCCGCAGCTCTGCCTGCTCCCGCTCTTGCACGGCCGCCGCCGTGTTGGTAAGAACAGAGAGAGAGAGGGAGAGATTGGGATAGAGTAGAGTGAGATAGAGAGGGGTGGAGAACTGACAGGTGGAGCCCACTGATTTTTTTAAAAAAAATGCTGACTGGACTGTCCCGTGGACCCAAAACCACTCCGGATTGAGTCGGGGGGTTATTTGTCCGGTTTCAATAATTAAGGGTGTAGAATGTCTAGTTTTCGAGTTCAGGGGTGTAATTCGGTCGACCTCGATAGTTCGAGGTGGTAATTCGTACTTTTTTCTTTTTAAAAAACCGATAGCTATAAACTTTATATGTATTGATTAATTAAAAATCGATACTTATAACATATTATAGGTGTCAATTCTTTTAAAAACCTGCACCCACAAAAACCAAGCCAAGTTGATCAAGCCGAGCCTTATCCTCTCGATCCCTCCTACCATTTCTCCTTTTCTCTATCCCCCTCCCGTCCGCCACTCGCCAAATCTCCCCATTCCTCCTCTGCCGCGCAATGCCACCTGCCCTGCCATCATGCTCTGCCTCTTCGGCTCTTCCTCCACCTCACCTCTGCCACCTCCCCGTTGTGGCCGCACTCCACCTCCTTTCTCGCCCTCATTCGTCTTCCTCGCACGTCGCCCTCATGATCTTCACGTGCCTCCTCCGCCATGAGCAGGAGCAACATCGTCCAGGCTCATCGATAGAGCTGGGCATGGAGATGGAGAGGAAGGACGCAGTCACCTCGGCCGTGCCAGTGCAGGTGGCATAGGCTGGGCAGCATTTGCCATCATTCTTGGCACCGTCAAGGCTCACTGATTGCCTCTCTTCCACTGTCCCTCCCCCTCTCTTTTGCCATCCCACCCCCTCTCTTCCACCGCTGCCTCACCTTCACGGCCCCTCCCCTCTCACTTCCGCCACCTCCTCACAACTATGAGCAGGAGCAACACCGACAAGCTTCAGTAGTGATGAGCTCAGGGGCGACCAGAGCCACCACGAGCTCAGGAGAGTTGACAATGAGCAGGAGCAGCGACGATGACGATGAAGGTCACTGCCGTTGGTCTCCCTCTCTCTCCCCCCTTCTCCACGGTGGCCCTGTTGATGGATCTAACGATGGATTGGCTATAGGTGCATGTACAACTTAGGGCATTATTGATGGTTCATGTGGGATATTGTTCTTGTTCATGTTGGATATGTTGTTCATCTGTTGATATGAGATCCGGAGATTATTTGTTGTTCATGTGTTGAACTGTTGATATGAGGAACTGGGAATTGATATGTGTTGATATGTGGAAATTGGGATGTGTTAATTTCTTGATACATTGTTATTAGGTGGATTTAGGCTAGGGTTGGGGTTGCTCGAAGTATCGGATCGAGCCGACTTCTTTTCTTTTGGCTAGTGGATTCCACGTGGTTGCCGGTTGTTAATCTAACATTGGTGTTGGCTGCCACTACAAGAGATCTTATGATAGGTGACGTTTCATTTACGTCACAAACACATAAAATTTCGTCACATTTCGTAATCTGTGACGCTCGCGTGACAAAAATTCATTCGTCACCTATCATGCGTCTCTAATGGCGTTCTATGACGAAACCTTATTTTTTCGTCATTAATATAGTGACGATCCTTATGTCGTCATAACTTTGTGACGCTCATATTCGTCATTACCTAGCCTAAAAAACGTCATGAGACTCCATATGGCATGTTAAGGCCCATATAGTGAGCAACCTGTTTTTGGGCTAGGCCTAATGGCAAGCCCGAGTAGATTTTATCCTGGTCCTCTATGATGTAGCATATTTTCAGCCCAATTCAAATAATAAATGGGCCAAATCCATTGCAACAGCCCATATAGGCCCAAACATTATACCACACTATTTTTAGCCCATCATATTATATTCATTTATATTAGTATCAAATAACAAGTGGGCTAAGCCCATATAGGTCCATCAATCAAACACAATAACAACCCATATAGCACAAAGATTACAGCCCAATTAGCATCCAACATAACCCGACAAACATCCAATGCAACACAACTTAAAACCCAGTTAACAGCCAAATACTGAGTTACTAAGTACATGTAACTATCCTAGCAAACTAACCAAAATAAAGTCACTGGCCAAAACAGTCGAGACTCTTCTCGCGCGCAAGAAGCTGAACGGGCCGGCTGGCAAAGAGGGCATCTTGAATGAATCATCATGCAAGCCAAATCTCTGTCCTACAACGAAAACATGAATGAATGTTATTGGGCAAGATACAGAAGACTACACACAACATCTCTAACTAGTAAAGTTGTAATTAGGTGCACAGGACTCTTCAGTTTGTGGTGCACCAACGATGGTTCCATGAATAATGCGCAAGTAATTTCTAAGGAACAGGCACTCATGTAATGAAATCGTGTAACTGCTTATATAAGGGTGGATGTTAATTGCAAACAGTTTTACAGGACAGACAAGAATGCGGTTCAATTACCTGATTTATCAGTGCAAGCGTGCAGTAAGGTGGTGGGAAGCAGAGTGAGAAATTTGTACTACTACTAATGAAAACAAATCTGAAATTGCAGGAACAACTTACTCGTATGAATTGGACCTTGCACTATCTATTAATTGGACCTTGCGATTCCTGCAGGATCCATACTAACTGATTGCCATCCATCATCAATTATCACAAATTTTGGGCCAGTTCCACCTTTAGACTGGGAAAGAATTTTAAAAAAACGAACATGGTGGAGTTCAGTATAGTAACCATGCTTAAGCATTGTTATTAGGTGAAATAAGACTGGTAAAAATACCTCTGTAATCCTTTCTTCACTCCTTCTGAAGTAACATCAGTATAAAACACATCCCACGTGCACAAGCCAAACCAGTTTAGCATGTCTGGCATCTGCAAAAAGCTGACAGTTAAGAGAGCCTGATTCAGTAAGTATGCAGATTAGTTGCAGAACCCATGTGCAAACATGTCTGCAAGAAGCCACTAATTACCACCTTCTTTTCCCTCTGAGTAAACGTCTGCAAGTGCCTCTCAACAGCCCTGCAACAAGTTGACTCATCAATCATCATTCATGTGGTCTCATCGAGCAAGCATTGCATTCAGAGAAAGAAAAATGCAACTGCCAAATTGGATCAGAAAAATGCACTCATCTGTGCTGCCTGCAGGGTTCCTAACCCACACCAAGCAACTTTTCTCATGAGTGATACTCGTATTTACGTAATATTTGTGGGCATCATGAGTGTGCTACTTAGCACACGTTTAAAGAGGCAGAGTTCAGCAGAAACTTTCTAACCGCACTAAGATCCTATCAAAATCATACTTGCGTTTGTTAATATTCATGTGTATGGAAGATTTAAACTATAGATATATAGTCATCACGACTTAACCACTATACCATCCGTTCTTCCCCGCTTTAATTTATTATTAATGACTCATTCTAATCTTCGATTCTGTTCTCTAGATCTACCATATGTGCATTTTCCTTTTTTAAAAAAAATCTATGTGCATATTTACACGCATGTTTATGTGTCGTACAGGAAGTATCCTACTAGGAGAATTCTTAAGAACATACTATCTCCGTTTTTCAATAGATGACTCCGTTAACTTTTTGTTACACGTTTCACCATTCATCTTATTAAAAAATACATAATTATAATTTATTTTGTTGTGATGTCATCTAGGAGTATTAGAAAACGGAGGGAGTATATAGGTATAACGCATATCTAGGAAGAGACTACGGATCGGCCGCCCGATCTAGATTGGCAAAAATCGGGCGCTGACGTCAGCGCCACGCATACATGCAAAATCACTTTAAACTAATTTTTCTCTTAAATTATTTATCAAAATAATGATCTGATTTCACTATTAAATTCGTTGCAATTAAATCTTCAAAACAATACTACACATGAATATATTCCGACAAAATTTTTTGTTAGCTTATTATTGAATTATTTTTAAATGCTGCACGACGTTTCACCAAGTATATCGGAATTGCTTTACTAAGTAAATCAAAGATGTTTCAATCGTTTAAATCGGGTGTTGTTTCACCTTATATAAAAACAATGTTTCAGCAAATAGCGAGACGGTCATCAGTGACCATTTCGTTTGCCTGTCACAGGTATCCCGTTAGAGGTGTGAGGATCTGGTGTATGATAGTTGACACCGTTAACTTTTTGTTACACGTTTTATCATTCGTCTTATTAAAAAAATTTACGTAATTATAATTTATTTTGTTGTGATGCTATCTATTAGAAAATGGAGGGAGCATAACGCATATCTATCGCACCATGGCCCCCATCCTACTCGGAAACTAGGAAGAAATTAAAATTTACTCCTCCTACGACTCCTCCTATTCGGAAACTGGTAATTTGGGCATCGAACCAGAGCAGATACTCCCTCCGGGCTGATAATATTAGTCATTTTGGACAAGGGGAAAGTCAAACTTTAAAATCTTTGACTACAAATAATTTCTAAAATATTTATCTTAAAAATATAAAAACCATATGTGTAGATTAGTCTTAAATAGTACTTCAATAAAACCATATATTTGTTAATATTTCTATATATATTATAACAGAAAATAGTTGTCAAAGTTACTTTTTGGAGACCGTGCCCTTGTCCAAGATGACAAGTATTATTAACCCGGAGGGAGTAGATCCCAGAGGTTTGCTCCTCGTAACGCGGCGTCCTCGCACGGCCAACCCTACCGAATTCACCTCCCCGGCCGAGAGCGCCGCACCGCAGTTATCCACCTCCTCCGGCCGCCGGCCAGTCGAGCAGTCGAGTCGGAGGCGGAGTGCATCGATAGATCGATCGGTTTCCATCGGAAATAATCGGAGAAGGTTTCGTTTCCTTCATTAACCCGGATCGATCGGGAGGAATGCGAGGAGCGTGCGTTGGGTACGTGAGGCTGGAGGAGAGGAAGAAAACGCCGCCGCCGCCGCCGCCTTCGCCGGAGATGATCACCGGGCAGCGCACGGTGGAGATAAGGAGGATGATATACCTGACGATCATGTCGAGCGTCGACTTCGAAGAAGCTGGCCACAAGCTTGCTGTTATCAAGCTCGAGCCTGCCCAAGAGGTAACAACTGCACTTTGGTTCACTCGTTTCTTCTTTAATTATTAGAACTAGCTGGGTGGCCCGCGCAATTGCGCGGCTAGTATCCATGTAAAATTATCTATTTTAATACGATTTTATTTAAAATTTATTCAATAGTTATCTCGTCATTTTAAGACTTTTAAAGATCAAACCATATCATCTCCGTGTTTAATTTTATAGTTTTTAAAAGTCACCCTATTCCTTATCTGTTTGCTTGATCTATTACTATTTATATTCATTCTCCTTGGAAACTTTAAAATTTTGATTTTATAGTTTTTAGAGTTTATTGTCTCATTGAGTTTCGTTTTTATAATTTTTAGAAGTCCCATCAAACACTACCACTCTATTCCTCTACTGCCCATCCGCTGCCTCCTCTCTTTATTATTACTGGGATTTTTAAAATCGAACATAATTATTTGGGTTCATTTTTTACTTTTTAGAAGTCCCAACAAACCATTAGCGGCTTTGCCACTATACTCTTCCACAGCTCGCCCGCTACCTCCCCTCTTTATTGTCATTGAGATTTTAAAATCAAACATTATTATCATTGTTTTTTTTTTTACTTTTTAGAAGTCCTGAACCTTTAAAAATAGGACCTGGTAGTTTTTAGAGTTTATTGTCTCGTTGAGTTTCATTTTTATAATTTTTAGAAGTCTCATCAAACGCTGCCACTATACTCTTCTACGGTCTGTCTGCTGCCTCCTCTCTCTATTGTCATTGGAATTTTAAAAATCAAACATAATTACTGTTTAGTTTTTTTTTTATTTTCTAGACAATCCCGCCAAACCATTAGCGGCTTTGCCAATGTACTCTTCTATGGCTCGCATGCTCCCTCCTCTCTTTATTGTCATTGAGATGTTAAAATCGAACATTATTATCATTGGTTTTTTTACTTACATTTTAGAAGTCCCGAACCTTTAAAAATTAGACCTTGTAGATTTTAGAGTTTATTGTTTTGTTAGATTTCATTTTTATAATATTTAGAAGTCTCATCAAACGCTGTCACTGTACTCTATGTACCATTGTTTAGTACTAAAGATACAATTATATTACATGTATTTATGTTATCAATCTTCACCGTTCTAATTTGGTTCTACCACAGTCTAACGGCTTGGATTTTATTCTTCGATTAACGTGATAATTTATAATTAAAATAGTCTTCACCCGTTGCAACGTACGGGCAATTTTTCTAGTATAATAATACTTCTGAGTTTCTTTTTTCACTTAACAAAAATTCTAGCATGAAAAAAGTTACAAAACTCTTAAAATTTCTACTATTAGAAACCATATATAAATGCAATGTTTACTCCATCAATCTCAACCACTAAAATCTAGATGTATCAAGATCTAACGGCTAATATTTTTTTCTTTTTCTTTGATTAACGTGGGATTTTCTAGCCTCTACATCGAACGTGATGTCTTCTTTTCGAGCTGTCTTAATAATATAATAGATAGATTGTCTTTTCAGTTTTTATTATGGTAACTTATTAATTTCCTTATTAGAAAAACAATAGCCTTGATGCCGGGCGCAAAGACAAGCTTAGAGTAGCTAGGCCTTAAGCTAGACTTGTCTACTAGATTATCTCAAAACTCAGTGAAAATTTTGAAAAAGAAATTAAAACAAAAGATATAAACAAGTTCAACCCCCCTACGGAGATGGATTCTAATCACTCGGTGGACGTCCACAGTTTCCCCCCTACTCTTGAAGGTTTCTTGCTCTGTGCCTGATAGCCTAGTTTCTCAAAATTTATACTGTACTAGTTAGTACATGGTCATTTAAAACACTATTAATATTTCAGTGCGTGGATACATATCAGAACAATTTTGTGGTGATAATAATGCATGATTTCACGAACCATTTGGGTAGCCAGCTCCTGAACCCCAGATGATAATTTGTCAATGGAAAAAATAGTGAACCAAGTTGTTAGTAATAATTGTCAAGGAACAATACTAAGTACTAGTACTAACTACGTGGGCATTAGGCATTTCAGGTTCAATTGACTTATTTTCCCCTATGCTAACTGTTGCCTGTTTCATTTCTCAGATGGAATTATGCATTATGCTCCTCGAGTGTTGCTCTCAAGAGAGAACCTACCTTCCATATTACGGATTACTAGCACAAAGATTGTGCCTAATCAACAAAGTTTACCGAAAAAACTTCGAGAAATGTTTTGCGAAACAATATTCGATGATCGATCGTCTCGACACAAATAAGCTGGGGAATGTTGCCAACTTTTTCGCGCATTTGTTGGCCACCGACGCGCTTCCATGGCATGTTTTGGCCTACATCCGTTTGACAGAGGAGGATACCACGTCGTCTTCAAGAATTTTCATAAAAATATTGTTCCATGAGTTATCAGATCACCTTGGAATTCGCCAACGCAATAAGAGACTGAGCGATCCTAAAATGAAAGATTATTTTGATTCAATCTTTCTAATGGATCATCCCAAGAACACAAGATTCTGGATCAATTTCTTCACCTCCATCGGTCTTGGTGGTATCACTGAGACGCTGAGAGAGTACCTGAAGACCATGCCTGCAATGCAACAACAGAAGTCAGAATCAAGTTCTGATGAGAGTGGCAGAAAGCCAAGTAAGAGAAGGAAGATGTAAAGAGACGGATGGAAGAAGAGCTCCATGAAAATTCAATTGTGCTTATGGGGGATGCAACTGTTGTCACAATCGGCATCGTCACATTTGTTCAGTGCGATTGTTTTGTTGGATCAATCTTCCACTATATGTGTCCATGTGTAATATCAGATGTTGTTTGCTGCATGTCGAATTCAGGAAACCAACCATAGCAGATGTTTTCTGCAGTGCAAGTTTTGTGCCTTCATAAACGGTTTATTATTGTTTATAGGTTTGACAACAGTGATGAAGAAATAATTTTAAGGATAAAATGCTATAACAGGCAGCAGCTAAGCAGGATTAAAAATGATGTACCTTTTTTATGTGAAATATGTTTTACCTTTTTGTAGATGAAATATTATGATATACATTGGAAACACACGTAGGTTTCACTTAAGGTATAAACTTTTGCACCCTCTTGTTATATTTCTCGTCTGCATAGATAAGTGGTGGAAATGAATGGTAAGAAAATTAAATCAAGCAGGAAAATAACATCAAACATGTGTACAAAATAACAGACAAGATTTCACAGAATTCAACTTTGGTTGATCTAGAATCCCCTTTCAGGCCACTCAGTTGCTGCTCCCTGTCAGACATGGCATGATATGTGGCAAGTCATGGTAAAAGCGTGGAAACCCATCTACAGCCGTTGTGCTTGGCGTCTGACCAGGAACAGCCACAAAAAATATGTCCCAATTTGCAAGCACAAATCACACCGTGTTCAGTAGGGCAGACTATCAGTAGCTCCTGCTGACTTTCACACTGGAAATGAGCAGCAGATCACCCACATCTGAGTTCTTACAATACCAGGCGTGAGGTCGAAATGCAAGCAAAAACTTGTTGCTTTTGTTGACTAGTAAGATTTCATTGCCGTATGACCGGGTGCAGGGGAATTCCATGAAGAGGACGCAAATATCACATTCAAATCAACTGGACCAGACACTCCATCATGACTCGAATGACAGAGATAAACATAATACTACTACAAAAAAGAAAAAAAAAAAAAAGGAAAAGAGGATCAGTATTTTCTTCTAACAGTAGTCACTATATAACATGATCCGAAGTGTCATTCATGAGCAAATATATACTTTTGCATATTACATTTGCATCCATTCATTCACACAGAAAAAGAAGAAAAACAGAATGGCTGAGCCCAGGTTTCCTCCTCCTGAAACTCTGAAGATAGCATTGCTGTGCCTTCTCCTCCCCTTGTTCTCACCAGCCACAGCATCCATCCCTTCTGCTGCATCGACGTCGTCGGACCGGAGCTGCATCGCCGATGAGAGGGCCGCGCTTCTCGCCATAAAGGCAACCTTCTTCGACCCGAACAGCCGCCTCGCATCATGGCAGGGCGAGGATTGCTGCAGCTGGTGGGGTGTCAGGTGCAGCAACAGAACCGGCCATGTCATCAAGCTGAGACTCCGTGGGAACACAGACGACTGTCTCAGCTTCTACGGAGACAAACTCAGAGGTGAGATGAGCTACTCTTTGGTCAGTTTACAGAAATTGAGGTATCTAGATTTGAGTTGCAACAACTTCAATTGGTCACAGATACCAGTGTTTCTTGGTTCTCTTCCAAGCCTTAGATATCTCAACCTTTCATATGGTTTCTTCTATGGAAGTATACCACCACAGCTTGGCAACCTCTCCAAACTTTCCTACCTCGATCTGACCTCTTACAACTATCCATACAACCAGCTATACTCGGTTGACCTTTCATGGCTGTCACACCTATCCTCACTGAAGTATCTGGTCATGAACTATGTGAACCTTACCACTGCAATGGATTGGGTTGATGAAATCAACATGCTTCCTGCTCTGAAAGTACTCTACCTGAAACAGTGTGGGCTGAGGAAAACAGTTCCTTTCCTTCGTCGGTCCAATCTCACGGTGCTCGAGGTGCTCGACATCTCATGGAACAATTTTCATACCACAATTGCACCCAACTGGTTTTGGAATATAACTAGTCTAACTTTTCTTAATATCCGGCCATGTGGTTTCTATGGCTCAATTCCTGACGAAATAGGCAGGATGGCCTCTCTTGAAGAAGTCTATTTCCAAGGGAACAATCTCATGTCAACCATGATACCCTCAAGTTTCAGAAATCTATGCAACCTCAAGGTACTGGATCTACAAGGTACCAATACTACAGGGGATATCAGAGAATTGATAGAAGAGTTGCCAAACTGTCATTGGAACAAGCTGCAACAGTTGGGTTTATCTTATAATAATATTGGTGGAACCCTGCCAAATTGGTCCGAACCTCTGGCCAACTTAACTGTCTTGCTTCTCTC
>CM020181.1:27585005-27621252 GCA_009805545.1 Oryza longistaminata
CTTTAGGGCCCCTTTGATTTGGAGGAAAAATATAAAAATTTTAGAGGATTTCAATCCTATAGGAAAATTTCCTATAAAGCCCTTTGAAACAAAGGATTGAATCATATCCAATCCTTTGAAATTCCTATGGAATGGACAATCCTATAGAGATTTTAGAGGAAATTTAGCAAGAGCTTCAACCTCTTGCTAACTTTCCTTTGAGTCTATCTCTCTCATCCAATTCCTATATTTTTCCTGTGGTTCAATCAAACGGTTATTCATGTGTTTTTCATGCGTTTTGCAATCCTCTGTTTTACACATACATTCCTATCAAAATCCTACGTATTTCTTATTCCTACGTTTTATCAATCCTACGATTCAAAGAGGCCCTATTAGTTTCAATCTAGTTGAATAGAATTGTTTAGTCCATTAAAAATGATCCGATTTACTCCCTAAGGCCTTGTTCGGTTAATCCCCATTATGTCTTCTTTGGTTTGGAGGGGATTGAAGAGGATTGGAGGGGATTGAGGGGGAATAATTCCACACCATAGGTGTGGAATAAATCCCCTCTAATCCCTCCCTCAGGCCTTGTTCGATTAATCCTTGTGAGGGAGGGATTAGAGGGGATTTGTTCCAATGGAATTATTTCTCCTCAATCCCCTCCGATCCTCTTCAATCCCCTCCAAACCGAACAAGCCCTAACATGATTTCTTTTTCCCTCCCTATAGTAGTCAATTTTATTTGAGTAAATTTCACAAAACTACAGATACTATGACCAAATTATCACAAAACTACAGATTTAACTCGGTGTATCACAAAACTGCATATTTAATATTGAACTACAGTTTTGTGATGCATATTTAATATTGATCCACTTGATGTTCCTCTTAATTTAGACTAACAAAACTTATCTTTTTTTTTATTGTTATGTTAGCAACTATCCATTAATTAAGTTTTATAGGATGAACAATACTTTAACGACGTGTGATAGATAAACCCTAACTGTGATGGTATTTCTGAGAAAAAATTGCTTATACAATAACATTTCATAGAACTCACACTTATCAATGACATTTTTTGAAATTAGACGATTGTCAATTACACTTCTTAGATTTTCTCTAAAACTAATTCCCAATCTTAAATTCCATATCCAATATATTTACATACATTCTTGTAACTGAACAAACCCACATTGGAAAATGCATTACAAGAGACAATATATATGGTTGTGTATACAATTATTCAACGCCTTGCTAAGCTACTCAGTAGGGTAGGAAGGCTGCATGGCAAGGCCACACATACCCCTCTTGTCATCGATGTCCTTCTCCATCCTCAGGTACCCGGCCTCGCCCCACGTCGTGCCCCACGAGTTCTTCACCAGCCAATACTTGGTGCCATCGCTCGCCGCGCCATAGCCGATCACGGTGACGCCGTGGTCTAGGCTGGTGCCGCATTCGCCGGCCATCACGCCGCCGCCGTAGAACTGGAACTTGGACGCGTCCACGGCCACCGACACCGGCTGGCCGGCGACGGCCTTCATGAGGCTGACCTCGTCGTTGGCCGGCACGTCCTCGTAGCCCCTGATGGACGCGGCGACGTCCGCCGCCGCCGTGGTCTTGCACTGGCCGTCCTCCGCCGTGTACGGGTAGTTCGCCTCGGCTGTGAGGCCGCCGTTGCTGAGGATGAACTGGAACGCGCCGTCCATCTCGCCGCCCTCGCAGCCGTGGTCGTTGCCGTCGACGTCGCAGTCGACCAGCTCCTGCTCCGACAGCGAGATGAGCTTGCCGGTGCTCAGCTTGACGATGCCCTCCATCGCTGCCACGGCCGAGAACGCCCAGCAGCAACCTGCACTTGTGATTATGGTTATATATGGTAGATGCCATTATCTTCTTTTAATAATGAAAGTGAGCAACTTCCGGTCCCTGAATCAATTAAGGATGAAAAACAGCCGACGTGCCACCTTGTTCATAATGATGAAAGATGGAATTTTTTGTCATGCATTGACCTTGCTTATTTGTGTGACAACCAAGGAGGTTATTTGTGTACTCCCTCCGTCCCAAAATATAAGTACTTTTGTATCTCGACACAGTCTTCGAGATGCTACTTTGACCAACAATATATATAAAAATAAAATATTTTAAATAAAAAGAGTTGCATATTATAATATTTGATAAATGATAAATCTAGTAACATCAATTTTACATGATTGATCTTTTTTATTGATTTGCTATTAATAGTCAAAGTTAAAAATAATTGACTTGGCCTTATGCTAAAAATGCTTATATTTTGGGATAGAGGGAGTACTTAAAATGAGAGAAAATATAAGAATAACCAAGGAGAAACTTGATTATCAAATAATTAGAAGGAATTGTGACCGTTTTAAGAATTAAACACGGGATGTTAATGTTCAAACCACATACCTTACCACTAGACTACCAAGTGCATCTCGGTTATTTTCTACTTACCACATTGGCCTTGGTCCTTGATGCGAGTGACGGCACCTTTGGTCCTCCAGTCCACGGACGCAGGCAAAGCATCGGCACTAACATTCTCGTACTTGAACCCAGTTGACACCCTAACACCATTAGGAGTACTGAACCCCTTGCTGTTGGTCATGGTCGCCTTGAACTCCTCGCTGGTGAGATCGGCGAACTGGTTGACGCCGAGCCAGTACTTGTTCTTGCCACCGGCGTTGAATGACTCGATGAACGCGACGTTGGCCTTGAACACCTCGAGCCGCCGCGCCTTCTCCGCGGCGTCCTTGTACACACGGCCGTGCTGCGCCATCCACCTCTCGTGCCTCGCCGCCATGGCCGCGTCGCCGCCGAGCTCACGCGCCGCCGCGACAATGGCGCCGCCGCTGCTGCTGTAGAGGCAGACGATGCAGCAGAGGATGGCAAGGAGCAATGGCTTGGAGATGGCGCCCATGGTGAGATCGACCAGGTCAGGATTTGTGAGTTGCTTGCTGCTTAATTACAGCTACTACTGTGTGTTTTGTACTGTGTTTGGTTTGTCCAAATGGATTGGATGGTATGTGGTTTATATAGTGCTGCTCCTGCAGGTGTTGATAGGGACACTCCAGCGTAGCCGTGAAGCTAATTGATCACAGGATTATTACTAGTAATTAAAAACCTGCAATTAGAACGTACGCTAGCTTCACCTGTGACTTATGAATTAAATAAGAGGTTAAAAAAAGCCGGCAAAAGAGAAAGAAATTAACAATGAGCAGCCGGGCGGGCAGTGCAGGTAGGCTGCGGGATGAGGAATTAAAAAACGAAACAGACAGCATACGACGTTCTGGGTTCTGCACATTAGAAATTTAGAAAATGAACATCATAGGATACTCGGATTACATGTTTACCATCCCAAAAAGGGTAGTTTGAACATGTTACATGTGCTCGTACTACTGAGATAAAAGAAAATCACTGCTCAACAACACCTCTGCTTTATTTTCCAAGCTAGAAAATGATAGTCCCAATTACAATCAGCAAGCCTAACTCGAGAATTAGATGCGTAGAGAAAGGCATCCTCTAATACACATTGGAAGGGCAAACATAACTAACAACATTAATACAGATTGGAAGTACTACAAAGGCAACACAGCAAAGATAAGAATCATAAGCTATTATTTACTAGAAGCCCTAAAATCGCCGGAGAAAAATAAAAGAGACCATATAATCTAACCCAGCCTTCTGAGTGGAAAGCAACATATTTGTTTGTCTTTGGATGCTTCTTTGCTTGTTGGGTGTGCATGACTGTTGTTGACATCTTGTGAACTCTGCATTTAAATTTTTGTTGTCAGAGGTTGAGATCTCAGAACTTTGACACAAATGTATAGAGCCAATTGCAAGCGGAGAAAATGCATATACAGATTGGTGATTCTCTTTTTACATCTGATTTCTATAGACAATTCACAACTGATAAATACACAAATGAAACATCAAGGTGAGGTGCAGTCATGAATTAGTTCAGAACTTCAGATCATACAAAAGGATAGTGTTTGCAAGAAATGGGAAACTCCAAAACAGAGAAGTTTTTCTTTGTTATTTATCATCCATTTCCATTACAATATAGACCAAATGCTGTTACAATGTAAGTATGAGCTCTAATTCCTTCTTAGCATAAATGCAGATGAAAGACTAAATAATTGGATTTCAAAATCAGTAATTCCACGTCCGAAGTTACAGGTCAAACATGAAGTTAACAATAAGTGAGATTGGGTAACTTTCAATTACATTCTCTATTTCTGCTGCTTAGTTTGCCCCTTCTGAATAATATGCACATATTATTCTTTTTTGAACAATTATGATTTGCAACGATAGATGAGTCGTTCAGCAAGGCTCCTTTGCTCAATGATGCAAAGTTCTGAACTTGTTCCCTATTGACTTCACCAATAGTTGTGTAAAAGGAACATATGAAATTTGCACACCACTTATGGTGTTCTCTCATGGATGGATCAAATTGATCTTGACATCTCCAAAATGTTCATCAGAAGTGTGATGCAGGAATACACAGGAAGAAATGTGCAGCGTGGGTATACCATAATCTCCAGTAACTGCTACCATCATTATGAAGGCATAACGATGATTATCTATATAGTGATGTTGATCTATCTCTGATTCTTTCTATGTTAGGGACGGTAGAGGTGCCCTTTACCTATCACATACAAATTAATTTACACATCATTTAGATGAATACCAAACTAACATGAACTTATGTTGCCAAAAAAACCTTACACGACAAAGTGGAGGAAAAATCACACGATTAATGAACATAAGAGGAACTATGATATTCACCAGATATGTGAAGAAAACCACTATGTTACTTGCCAGATGCACATATTTGATATTAGAAAGTTTTGACTTGAGAATGTTTGTGCTCGTTACTATGCATTGTTCCTCACAAATGTTCAGACACAAGCCTCCATATTTCTTAAGGAACAATAACATATCGGTTTATGGTTCATTTGGAAGTATGTGATTCAGTTAGTATAACATGATTTCGATGCCACACTCTCAATTAGCATAACAAATTGGAATAGACTTGTACCTGGTGACTTGAATCCTTTGCTTGCTTATTTCTACGATAAAAATTTGGTAGTGGCCGAGCCTTGAAGCTTTCATTTTGGGTTTTTCCCTGCATAAGAGTAGCATATAAGGTTATATCTGATCTATAATATATTTTCAATCATTATCCGTTATGATTTATTATGGTCTTTGAGAAGGTTTCACAAATTTTACATTAATTTATGGTACCTCAACATTAGGATGTTATGTGAAGTATAACAACAAATTAACATTTTAAAGTATGGTATCTCGTGGTACCTCTTCAAGGATCATAAAAATCTCGTCTTGAAAACATGTAGTTTATAAAAGTATTATTTACTAGACAACGATGGAACTTCTATTTGGTATGTCCTTGATATTATTTTGATGTTATTAGCTGGTATTTTAGTATCTGGCAATTCCTACCAAAATATTAACAGCATGGAACTTCATAAAACATATGAAAACAGAGCAGTGCGGCGGCTATATTTATCATATTGCATTCACTCAGTCAGGTACTTTAGTAATTTACCTTCTCTTTACGTGGTGTATTGGCTTTCTGATGTGCCGATTGTGAGGTAAAACCAAATAACTTTTCTTTCACCCTCGTTACATGTGAGGACCTGGTGATGATAGAAGATGATGCAATCAAGTCATTCAGGGAAACAAAAAACTCCACTATCTCTTTCAAGTAAAAAAAAAAAGATGAATTGGCGTACTCTATACATTATAAGGTCAAAAATGTTCATTTACATCACACAAGGACGTAAATTCTTTCAGTATAAAAGTCTAATGTTCAGATCAATCCCTAGACAACTTTGGTATATTCAGGCTCTCACAACTCTGCTGTCGAACGTACCTTTGTTCTTCCAGTTGGGATGTTCTCGAGGTAAAATCTGGCACATCTTTGGGAAATGCCTGAAATGCCGTCAAACAAAATTAGTGCAACGATAAAAATTAATTGAAAAAAAAGTTATGTTCACTCCATGAATTAGGTAGCTTCAAACCTCTATTGGTGGCTTGACTTGGCCCAGTGCAGGATCAGTGTGTTTCACAGGCCCAGTTGCAGATTCCAGCTGACTAATCCTTGCAGCAATTGTGGTGCCAAGATTTTTAGAGCTCGAGGCAGCATTGCCTGTTTCGCACCTACCAAAGTTCTTTGACTTCTGAAACGCTTCCAAGATGGACCGATTTTGAGGGACCGAACTTGTTGCCTGCTGGTTGCATTCGTTGTTAGGAGGTGAGCTGTTCTCCTTTGAAGAATGCAGGCGTGACCGTCTTTTCGCCGATGAAGCAGGCCCTTTGCTACCAGAGGAAGGAGAGCTGAATTTGGCCGGTTTCTGAAGCAGAGATGGAAGCCGCCGTCTCTTTACAGACTCTGCGCTGCCCTGATTAACAATGGAACTCTCCTGAAAAGAACACAACAGAGTAGAGTGGTATGTTAGTGTCCACAAAATTGATACAGATTACAAACAAAATTCCCACAGAATTTGATGAACAGAAGTGGCAAGTTAGTGTCACCTTCAATGGTTGCTTGTCATCTGCATCAGCAGGCACGGAATTGTCAGCACAAGGATCGTGAGTAGCAGCCTCCTGCTTCTCCATCGCTTGCAACACATCTCTCGATTCACCAACATGGACACCATCCTGCTTGCGATGCGCGGCTCCATCCGCATCCACTCCGCAAGAGGAACCAACCCCACCATCGGTGATGACATCCAGCTCCTCCATCTCTTCCACCGGCCCAGCAGCGACAACGCCCGAACCGACGACGCAGCTCGTCGTCTCCTCCGCGGCGGGCTCGTCGGTCATACACGAGGAGGAGGAGGAGTGCGCCGACGAGACAGCGGCGGCGGCGGCGGCGTCGTCGTCAGGGTCGACGTCACTGCCGGTGGCGTCGGTCTTGCGCTTCCGGCCGTAGTGCGCCTCGAAGAAGGCCTTCTTCTGGGCGACGGAGCCCGGGCGCGACTGGTGCGCCGCCTCCTCGAGGTAGCGGTTGTGGGCGAACGCCGACCACTTCCCCCACTCCAGCGGCTCGGCGAGGAACCGCCCGAACGACACCGACTCCCCCAGCGCCGACATCATCTCCGCCTTCCAGCTCTAACCCCACCATTAGAAACCCAGTTAATCTCACCAAAATCGATCGATTCGATCTCTCCGACAATTCGACGAACAGGAGGAAGGCGGGGGGCGGCACCTGGTGGTCGGGGGCGAGGATCTCCGGCTCCGGCGACAGCGCGGGCTCCGGTGGCGGCGGCGGCGGCGAGAAGTCCAGGTCGGCTCCCATGGCGGCGAGGCTGGATTGGATCTGGGCTTCTGGGGTGGTGAAAAAAGCTTCGCTGGATTGGATTGCCTTTTGGAAATGTGGAAGGAGGAGGGGAGTATGATTGCTTTGGGGAAGGGGGGGTGGTGGTCACAGGCGCAGAGCGTGGTGGTGAGATTTGAATTGTGGGGAGGAGGAGAGGGGTCAGGTGTACGTTGGGAGGAGCTGGGGTTGGGTCGGGGGCCTACGGGTGACCGTTACACAGTGTTTGACCTGAGTCGCACACTGCGTAGGAGGGAGAAATGTTTGTAGCGGCTATAGTAGATTTACCTTTTCTTTTTTCTTTTTCAGCGCATATCATAAGGCCAAGTTTAATACTCCATCCTGTTTTTTTAAAAGATATAGGACCTGTTTAGATTAATTTGCTGTGACAAATTTTTTTGGCGAAAGATTTGGCATTTAAGTTCTGCTAGTTGGTGTTTAGATGTATGGTAAAATTTTGCCACTTTACTAGTAAAGAGAGAGAACGGCTCCCAACGTACTTTTTTTTAAAAAAAAATTTGCTACCCTAGACTCCCAAATGACAAATTGCCAACTTTTGCTACTAGTGCTTATCCATGTTAGCAAAAAGTGCTTCAAAACAGCAAAACTTTTGTTATTTTGGAGGAACTAAATAGGGCTATACTCTCTCTGTTTTAGGTTATAAGACGTTTTGACTTTGGTCCAAGTTAATTTGCTTCAAGTTTTACCAAGTTTGTAGAAAAAAATAATAATAATTTCAACTCAACACAAATTTATTATGAAAATATATTCAATTATTGATTTAATGAAACTAATTTGGTATTATATATATTACTATATTTGTGCATAAACTTAGTCAAATTTGAAGTATTTTGACTTTCACCAAAATCAAAACGTCTTATAATCTAAAACAGATGGAGTAGTAGATTTTACCTTTGGTTTTAATTAGTACGTTTTTAAACGATTAAAAACGTTATTATTGTTAAAGGAAATTTAATATATAAAATAAATTTATTTTTCAAGTTTGTAATAATTAAAACTCAATTAACCATTCGCTAATGATTTTCTTGTTTTACCTGCACTAACTTCTTTTTAATCTTAATTTGTATTAATCTATCTTAAATACTACCTCCAAGCTACCTTTTCTGAAATGAAACTATTTTATCACCTGTCTCCTTGTCTCAAACCAATCACAATCATTCTCCTTCACTAACTTTCTCTTCTCAACCAATCATACACTTTCTCTAATTATTTCCACCTACTTTCTTAATACCTGTGTCAACCTTTAAAATACGTACATTTTTTGACGGAGCTAGTAATTAAGATGGATTAATATAAATTAAGATAAAGATGAAGTCAACACACGTAAAATGAGAAAACCATTAGCGTATGATTAATTGAGCTTTAATTATTACAAACTTGAAAAATAGATGTATTTGATATTTTAAATCAACTTCTGCATTGAATTTATTTTAACACTGTTCAAAGTACATTACTACACTCTCAACTTTAGTACCCTCTTCAAATACACTACAGTACTACACTGCAATCCGGAGCGGCTACGGCTGCGTTCGCTTCTACGACTCGGATGAAGATAAAGGGTACGTTTGAGAACTTCTCTCCAGCATACACAAAACGGAGTGGCTATTGGCGGCAGTTAAATGCCAATTTTATGCCGCCGATACCTGCATAAAATATAGGAAATAAAACATCCAACATAGTGGTAGTGTTTAATTTTAACATATTCCACGAGTGTTGGTGTATATTTGGATGCAGGTAATAAATCGCCAAAACTGGAAGGAAATTCAGACTAAGCCTGTTTGGTACAGCTCCAACTCCTAAATTTAGCTCCAGGAGTTGAGTCTAGAGTGGAGTTGTGGAGCTGCCTAAATCCAGCTCCACAACTCTAGTTCATTTTGTGAGAGAGCTCCACCCAACTCCACTCCTAGTTTGGTGGAGCTAAAACTGTTTGGCTGAGCTCCAGCTTTAGGAGGGGTGGAGCTGGAGCTGGAGCTGTGCCAAACAGGCCCTAAAGTGAAGGAGAATTTTATCCATGCAAGTGTTGGGCTCCAAAAGTCTATTTCAACATCGGAAAATGGGCCCAACTCTCGAAGAAATGGATAACGCAAGCTGCAAAGGAGATACAAGCCAATTTATGGGCCTGTTGGGCCAGACCAAGGTTCGGCCGAACCAGGCCTGGTTCAGCCGAACCACAATCTCAGCCGTTCAGGCTAAGGTTCGGCGTGGACGCTCTAGATGCACTCCTGATGACGGTTACGGGGCATTTCAAACATTTCGCGTTCTATAACCATCATTACCTGCCTATACAAGGACATCACTTCACTCAATTTCACACACACTTTAAGCTTGAGCTGAATTATAAGAGGCTCTATTGTACTTTATTGTATACTAGAATTAGAGAGAGAGTAGAGTAGAGGAAGTCGGAGGAATTCCAAAGTTGTCGGTAATTCTCTTCTTATTTCTTTTACTCTGTTAATTACTCTTCTTTAATAGAAATACTATTCTGAGTAATTGCGATTTATTCAGTGAGATTTATCTCTTGGTTAGTTCCTAATTAGCGTGCGGAATCATTGACCACTATGATCCAGTAAAGTATAGTGGTTACTTTAGTGTTTAGCTAACGCTGAAGTAGTTATTAATTGTGTAGACATGGTGTCTAGAGAGTTAATTTCTGATGATTGCCTCATATCCCACAATAGGTTTGAGATGGGTGTAGAGGTGGTGATAGCCCTCAATTACACTAAATTCCTCCCTGTTCAGGTACGCAGTAGAGTGACATCTAGGAGCAGCGGGCTGGCCAGTGCCTGAAGTACCGCGTTACGATCAAATTGAGCTATCTTTGCCTATCTTTGCTTTGTATCCTTGGACGAATCTGGTGAAGAGCGGACACACACATTCCCTGTAGAAATCGATACCTTGTAATACTCTCGGGTGAAGTGCTACATCGATATTTTCCGTGCTCTTGCGTATTCTATATGCGACATTAAGAAATACCAACCATGGCTCATTAGCACATGATGAGTTAAGTATTAGTAAAAAAAACTTGAAAATATATTAATATGATTTTTTTAAAGTAACTATAGAATTTTTTTAAAAAAACAAAGTTCGATAAATGTGCCCGTGAAATACGAGAGAGTAGAAGTTTGTGTAAATGTTTTATATTGAAAAAGTTTTTCAAAAAGTCAAATAAATATATTTTTGAGCTGGTAATTATTAATACTCAATTAATCTTATGCCTCGCTCTCTTCAGTCTATTGGTACTTAGATTATTGCAGACATGCTTTTCAAGTCTTTTTTTTTACATAAAGCTAAAAACAGTACTTTTTAAGTTTATAATAGTTAATACTAATTAATCATGCGTTAATTGACTTTCTTATCTTGTAAGCTAACCGGCTAATTGCTCCAACCTCACTTCCGAAATCCGAATAGGGCCTTAGCTAATTTGTGAAAAGTTTACTTTTAGGTATGAGCAAACTTCTCATACATGGTAAAGAAGGAAGGGATCTTGTTAAAGTTTGGCATGAACCGAACTTAAAGCAACTTCTTCATTTAAGCAAATGGCCCAATAGAATAATGCTAAGATATAAAAAGTTCCCAATAGAAAATTCAAAACTACTGTTCCTGTAAAATCAAAGGTGTTTTTATTATTATTCTGTGATGAACAATTGGGCATTGGAGATTATTGGTTTTGTTATTTGGAATTTATTTATGAAGTGGTTTTGGAGATGATTGGATTTCACAGGTGAATATACAGGTACTGCTGTTATTTTATGTGGACCGGTCAGACCGGGCACGGGTTGCCGGTCAGACCGGCGTGTAATGCGCGGTCAGACCAGCGCAGCCCGATTATGGCTTCTAGATGGATACTATACGTATGTAATACTATTGTTTGCTACTAATGAGTCAAGTTGGAGATAGCTTGGTCTCGGAATATGGTTTCTTTGTTTATTTCATGCATGTGTAGGTGACTCGATGCCTCGGGAGAGTATTTGCGGTGATGGACGGGAGTCGGCCTGGGGATAAGACGACGTCCGTGGTGGTTAGAGATCATGCGGGATACTTAGGCTAGAGTTGATGGAGTTTCTATATGGCATACGATGGAGTTATTGTGTGCGTATGGGATGCGGCGTCGAATTTGGAAGGAGTCCAAATTTGGTATGTTTGGTTATGTAAAGTTTCTTTCTTGTACTAGAGGGTTTCCTAAGGTGTTTAGGACTCCTAGTATGAGTTTGGTTCGTGGCTTTAGGCTGCCTACCTCGGGTATAAATAGAGGGGGAGCGTGAGGCTTCCCGGTATCGCTTTTGAGAGCAATTGAGTTGAGTTTTGAGTTAGGGTTTCGAGTTTAGTCGAAATTTTTGTAAGGAGTGCTGTTGGTGCACTTTGTAAACACAGAGAGAAGTAATAAAGTCGTCATCCACTTTAAGAGTTCTTCGATTTGTGTTTCACCGGGTTTCGGCGGTCCAACCGGCGACATACCGACGGTTAGACCAGCGGTATCGCGGCGGTCAGACCGGCGGGAGTACGGCGGTTAGACCGGCGGCGACAAGAGTCGGCGGCAGCAATCTCGGCGACCGAGTTTGATCTCGGTCAGACCGACGTTCATCAGGCGGTCAGACTGGCGCATTCACTTCGGTCAGACCGCGATCCGTCGAATTCGAGGGTAACTTTTATTTCTGCTAAAAGTTTTCGGTTTTTGGGTGTACCAACCATTCACCCCCCTCTGGTTGGCTTAGTTCTTGCTATTCGATCCTACAGTTCCAAAATACTCCGAACTTCTAGAATTTTGTTTCTAGCACAATTCATACTACTACTTGTTACACCAATCACCTCCTATTTGAATTTCTTCCTATCTTATCCTGCCCATCTTTTCAACTCCACTTATCCTTATTTATTGAGAGGTGCTAAAGTCTTTTCTTCTCAACCTTAGTCTCTAATCTCTATATTTTAGAACGGATGTAGAAAATGCTACCCTCACATCCGGAGACAACTTCAATAAGGAGAAAAATTAACTAAAGTGCTCCTCGTTATAGAAAAGTAGTATGGGTGGTGATGTACCTAAAGGTAATGAAATGATAGAACTTCTTGATTTATGGACTGAGGTTACATAAGGGTATAGAAATCAACTTATTTTGAAATTTGAACTTTAGAAATTAACTTATTTTGATACGAAAAGGGTAACTTCTTAAATTTGTTAATGCTTTGATGTCCGAACGTTGGATATATTCCCTCCATTTGAAAAATATAAGACATCATTGTTTTTCGCATAGTCAATATTAAAAAATTGTCTAATAATTAAACTAAAAACAAAATGCTTAGTGTCATGCAAGTAGTATACCTAGATTTGTATTTAATACTATTTTCATGCAATCTTAGTATTGTAGTTGTTGATACATTATAAAAGAAATTAATGATCAAAGGCCATATAAAAAATTAATACTGCTTATATTTTCAAACTGAGGAGTTGCTAAGTACTTAGCAAAGAAAATAAAATACTACTCTCCTCTCATAATATAAGAATTTTTTTAGAGTTAAATGGTTATTAAGAAAATAGGTAAAATTAAATGGTGGAAGGTTGTGATTGGTTGAGAATGGAAGGTAGGTGGAGAAATTAAATGGTAGAGACTTATGATTGGTTGATAAGAGAGTGTTGGTGAAAAAAATTGTTATGTTATGGGATAAATTCAAAAGGCTAAAACTCTTGTTAGACTTACTATTACAAGTGTAGCGGTTTACTAGTATTCCACGTGCAGTCGCACCCACTGGTTCCAATCCGATTCATCCCACGCTCCCCACGACTCAATGCAATCAGTAAATCATCTACTATCTATAGAACCAGCTATTCTAGAAATGAACTGCCCACTCTCACCATTATTCATCTCTCTCCCTGTGTTTTTTTTATCTTACCAAATCGAGCGGCTCCAAGAGTTGGCCAAATCTATGCCATCTGTTATTTCCTACTGTTGAGATCATGATGAACCCTAAGCTCCTCTGGAGATACTCAAAGCTATTGTTGGCCCGATCTTTCGGTGAGTTGATGATAACTACGATTTGGGAGAAACGTTGACGACCCGACTACAGTCGTACTAGATGTTGTTGTGTTGCGCCTTAGCGATCGATACACCTCTCCGTGGGTGGTTGATCTTGACGGTGAAGATCAACCTTATTCCCACAAGCAAATCGAAGAAACAAGCAAGAACAAGATAAAAGCAATTTGAATTACAGATAGGAATTGAATATAAATGATAAGTTGGGGCTCCGTAACGAGTAAACCGGCGATCTAACCAATCACAGGATTACACGGCAAAGTAGCAAAGCTAAACTTTAATCTAAACAAAACCCAAGAAACCCTGAAGGGGTACCTAACTATTTAAAGAGGTGGGAGGACGACCAAGGAGACCCTAGGGTCGTGCTCCACCTGGTTGGGGCGCACCCCACATAGGCCCCACTTGGGCCGGGGTCCCAAACAAAGTTACAAGCCCATAGGCCCATTACAGATGACGCAGCACCTTGTTTCTTCAATTGCGGATGATTGGGATGGAATTTGACGATGAGGCTGGATCCGTTGGAAAGAGGACTCCGAGATCTTTCCATCAAGTACTAGGATGTGTCAGATCCCTCCGAAATCCCTTATATTATGGGATAAATGGAGTAGTATCTAAGTCCCATCTTACTACTCACTTGGTGAATATATATTGTGAATGGCCTAATGCGGCTATACTAGTGTCATTGTGTATGTAGATCCCTTTCTCCTACTAAGGCCATTCACAGTGCTCCGACGTGCCGTTAGGCCAACCCTCGATGCGTCAAAGATTTATGGCTAGCTAGGTGTCGCGCGTGACCAAATGAGGTCCACGGAGTCTAGATTGGGCATTCGTTCTTTTGACAACCCAAAGGAGCACGGCGTGGGGGAGAATGGCGTAGCCGCATTGTGGAGGTCATGGCCTTGCCGCTTCGAGCCTCCGTGCGCGTGTTCCCCTCCCCATCCCTCGAGCCGGTGGCGGAAGAAAAGGAAGACACAACGGTGGAGGAAGAAGAGGCGGTAGATCTTGTGCCTACCTTGTTGATGTCCCCCCTCCCGCCTTGCCGCCGCTCGTCGTCGTGCCTCGCTCTAAGCCACCGAGCTTGTCGTCATCCTCTGATGTGCGCCGCTGCTCGTTGTCGTCGTCCACTCCAAGCATGGCAGCCTCCTCGACCCCTCCGTAGCCTCGGTGGCCTCCATGACCCGTCCAGATCGAGGCGCCACCGAGGAGAGTGTAAAGGTCGTGCCGCCACTCGTTATTGTTGCTCTAAACTACGGGCACCGGCGATGAGAGGGGAGAACGGATTTGGCGCCGGTGAGGAGAGTAGAGAAGGGAGATCCGGCGAGCCCCGGGTTCGATTTGACCGCGCCACTACTCTGCCTGGTGCCGTCGCTGCTTGGGTCATCGCTCTCCGTCACGGCGCGGTGGATTGAGGAGAGCACAAGCAACAAGCAACCAAGAAGTCACACATGGAGAAAATATGAGGAAAAGTCACAAAAGCTTGCTGCAAGCAACCAAGAAGTCACTCACATGGAGAATATCAGGTACTACCGCACAGTAGCGTGCTACTCTCTCCGTTTCACAACGTAAGTCATTCTAGTATTTCTCACATTCATATTGATGTTAATAAATCTAGATATATATATCTATTTAGATTCATTACCATCAAAATAAATATGGAAAATACTAGAATGATTTACATTGTGGAACGGAGGAAGTACTATATTACCAACCTAAAAAAAATACATCAAAAAAGTCAAAAACAATATGAAAAAAAATTCGAGTGTGCAACACTATGACATTTGCCATCACACAAAACATCAACTCAAAATACAATGTGCACAATGAGAAAAAGAAACAAATTTGTTCTCCAATAGTATTTAAACAAATCAGTTTTCTATTCCACTGAGATTTGTCATTTTTTCTATGTGTATATGTCGTATTTTGAGCTGATTTTTTTACATGTCATAGGTGGTGTTTGGATACAGGGACTAATTTTCAGTCCCTTTCATATCGGATGTTTGAACACTAATTTAAAGGATTAAACATAGGCTAATATTAAAACTAATTGTATAAATAAAAACTAATTCGCGAGATAAATTTTTTGAGCCTAATTAATTCATAATTAGCACGTATTTACTGTAGTATCATATAGACTAATCATGGATTAATTATGCTCAATAGATTCGTCTCGCGAATTAGTTCATTAATCTACATTTTCTACTTCTAATGAATCAAACATCCGACGGTAACTAAAATTTAGTCCTCCCATCAAACAGCCCCATAGTGTTGCACTTGCACCTCTCAAAATTTTTCTTTTCTTTTTTCTTTTTGACTTTTTCGGTGTATTTTTTTGACGTTGGTAACACGGTAGCACATGATAAATCCTCCTCAATCAACGCATCCGAAATGGTGCCTTCGCTCTCCAGCCTCTCCCGGTCTCCGCTCCCCCTTCTCCCTTCCATCCACACACGAACCGACGATCAGGGGACTCATCACTCAAATGCACTGCTTCTCTTCGTCTCTTCCCCCATCTCCGGCGAGCCGTACTGGTCCAACTCCGGCGGCCAACGACCCCTCAACACCAGCTGCCCCAAAACTGGATCCGTCACTGAGTTAGTTACCAAGGTATATCTCCCCCTCATTCTATCGGCGGCCGGCGACGGCGAGGGTGAGAAACTGAATCTGTCACCCTGTTCTTGCGCAGCGGCGGCCGGGAAGAGAAAGGCGCAGATGGACGGAGCAGCAGTGAGCGTCGCCACTGGGGTGATGGGATCCCTCCTTGCCAAGCTCTCTGCGTTGCTGGGAGAAGAACCGGGCTTCTGAAAGGTGTCAAGGGTGACATCAGGTTCTTGAGAGATGAGCTGAGCACCATGAACATCTTTCTGATGAAGATGGCCAGTGTGGAGGATATCCTGGATGTGCAGGTGAAGACTGGAGGAACAAGGTCCGGGAACTGAACTATGATATGAGGATTGCATCGATTTATTCATGCACAAATTGAATCGCGGGGATGATAAGGTCAACATTGTTCTCAAGATGGCAAAGAAGATTACAATGTTATGGTCAAGGCATCAGATTGCTAACCAGATCCAAGAACTTAAGGTTCGTGTCAAGGAAGAGAGCGAGCGCCATGTGAGGTACTACTTCAGCGAGAGATACAATGCACATGTCGACGGGACTAAAATTGATCCCCGCCTACCAGCGCTTTATGTTGAAGAAGATAAGCTTGTTGGTATCCATGGCCCTGTGGAAGAGATCATTGAGTTGTTGAAGAAAGATGATGGTTCGGGGCAAAAACTCAAAGTGGTATCCATTGTGGGTTTTGGCGGACTCGGCAAAACTACTCTGGCTAACCAAGTATACAACAAAATCAAGGATCAATTTGATTGCTCAGCTTTTGTATCTGTTTCGCAGAGTCCTAACATAAAGAAAATTTTATTTGATATGCTTAAAGATGTGACCAGCCAAGACAACTCTGATGATGATAAGCAAATTAAAGTTGTTGGGGTCAAAGGAGATAAATCCGATGATGAGAGGCAACTCATTGATAAGCTCAGAGTATTCCTAGAGAATAAGAGGTACAAACAAATATCATTAGCTATCTCTTTGATTCATTGCACGTTAATCTTTAGATCCTAGAAATTAGTAAATGTGACCCTATCATTTGGTAACGTTGTCCTTTTATCTATGGCATAATTTTTGACATGCTAGTTTAAGACCTTGCAGTTATAAGTATTACCTGAATTTCCTGTGCAACAGCAAATTCTTTTTTGGTGCAACAGCAGATTTATATACTACTACACATATTTGTTAGAGCCTATTTTGTTGTACAAATGCAATAACTGTTTATGGTGATTCTGCTGCAGTAAATACAAGGGAAAATTTAACATAATCCGTAACAGATCGAGTATACATCTTCATTTGCAGTGTTCTTTAAGTCCGAGCCAACAGAACAAGTTTTGTAACTCATACATATTTCCCTTTTTTTCCTCCAATTACTGAGGGAGCCAATATATATTAGCATGATTTTGTATTAAAATTTCTATAGATGCAACTCAGAATTAATTTATAGGATGCCAGTAATGGGAGAGTCAGTTGTGGATTAGAAGTGCTGTGGCCGTGCAGCTTGAACAGTTGTCTTGGCTTGGTGTCACAGCATCCTCTGCTATTGGCTCTAATTAGCTTCATTGCAAATAAGCATTCCTTTTTGATGAGCATTATGGGCCTCGTCTGGTTTGAGGATGTAAATGACCTTTTGTTCTGATCTGACTAACAGAAAGGATAGAAATAAATAGTAGGGGTATGGTCCAGAGTGTTATTTCACATATTCTTTTGATTCTAAATGGCATTCTCCTAACTGTACTGTTTTAAGTAGCATATACTACAAAGACCTCATGTATGAGTATGAGTCCTAGGGATGCAAGCGGGGCGGGCTAGCGGGTTTTTTTAGCCCGCTTATGTCACGTTTAGTTCATTTTTTCTTCTAAATTTTGTACTACCATGTGGAAAATGAACTAGCAAGCGGTTTTTTATGCTGGTAGCGGGACTGCCCACTTGCATCCCTCAACATAGAATGTTCGACTGTGCTAGTTAAAATTTCTTGTTAAATCAAATTGACTGAGACCTGAGGGAGAGGCTCAAGACACATGACAGATAGTGATATAATTGGTTGGCACCCCACCGTGCTTTTTCCTTGCTTTATAACCCGAGTCAGCCTAGCTGCTGCCTGCTGCAACATTTCTTGAAATCCTGGCATATGCTACACATTTTGTAATTTTAACAACCCCAACAGCAGTGTACACCATCATTTCTAATACTAAGAATGCCAGTTTTACTGGAAATTTACAAAGAAAAATGGAGATCCATGCATAATAACCAAAAAACTGTGATAGCATCTGCAGTTTGGATGTAATGTAAAAGGAAAATACATGCAACATTGCAATTGAATGTAATGAAAAAGGAAAATACATGAAACATTGAAAATGTTTGCTGGCAGAGAAATCTAAATGTAGTGTACTAGTGTTTCATGAGAGTGAGAGGTACCAAGTGTTAGATATAGATGGCTGCCCTGCACATATTATATTTTCCTTTTAAAGTTTGAGGTGAAGAATACTTGATTAAAATTGAGCGATAAAATGTGGTAATATTGCATTTATAACACTATATATGTGTATTAAATTTGTCTTCCAGAAGCGTTCCGGACAATTAAAAGTGGCATAAATATCTAATATATACTTTTAGAGTGGCATAATATCTTCTGCAGTACTTCTCATGAGATGTATACTGCATTTTTAAGTTAAGGCAGACTAATAATCTCCTACATGTACATAGGTACTTCATCATTGTTGATGATATCTGGAGTGCATCTGCATGGGAACATGTGAGGTTAGCTTTGCCTGAGAACAGTCTTTGTAGTAGAATAATTACAACCACACGGAATGTCAATGTGGCGAAATCATGCTGCTCTGGTTTTCAAGGTTCTGTTTACAACATTCAACCTCTAAATGAGGAAGACTCTAAGAAGCTATTTCTGAAAAGGCTTTTCCACTCAGACTCCAATTTCCCTACTCACTTGGAAGAAGTTTCACACGCAATCATTAAAAAGTGCCATGGCTTTCCATTAGCGATTATCTGTTTAGCTAGTCTGCTAGCTAGTAAATCTGATACAAAAGACCAATGGGAGCAAGTGCACAATTCTATCAGTTCTGCGTTTAGTTCACAAGGGATGAGCGATATACTGCTGCTTAGCTATTATGATCTACCCTATCATCTGAAGACATGCTTGTTGTATCTTAGTGTATTTCCAGAGGATTATAAGATTGATAGAGATGAACTGATATGGAGATGGATAGCTGAAGGTTTCATCACTGAAGTGAAGGGTCAAACATTGGATCAAGTTGGAGGGCATTACTTTAAGGGAAAATTGGAACCATGCCACTATAATTTTACAAAATTTGAGATATGCCATCCTGACCCACATGTCATTGACTCATGTGGGTCCTACATGTCATTGAGATACCGATGGCATATCTCAAACTTTGCAAAAGTACAATGGCATGGTTCCAACCAGTTTAATGAGATACCATTACTTAATGAGCTTATCAACAGAAACATGATCCAACCAGTTGACGTCATATATGATGGTACAGCAAGTGCTTGTCGAGTGCATGATATGGTGCTTAACCTTATCATATCCATATCAGCTGAGGAAAATTTCCTCACTGTAGTTGACGGGCAAGGGTATAAATATTTGGGTAATAAGATTCGACGGCTCTCATTTCAGTCCAACTCTGTTGAGAATGACGTGAATGTGGTTCAAAAGATCATGGACAACTTGTCACAGGTTCGTTCGCTAAGCTTCTTTGAGGTATCAGAGAAAATACCTCCTTTCTTAAAATTCCATTCATTGAGTGTATTGGTTTTAGTGGATTATGATTTTTGTCTTGGTAATGGACACATTAAATACCTTGGAAGTTTTTTCCAATTTAAGTATTTGAGAGTCGCTTCTTATGGCATTATCCAGCTCCCAAATCAAGTTGGGAACCTCCATTACTTACAAACTCTGGATATACATGGCAGTGGAATCAAAAAGTTTCCGCCAACCATAGTCTGTTTGCATAACTTGGCTTGTCTACTTGTCGGCAATAATGTGCAGTTGCCTGATGGTATTGGATATCTGCAATCCTTACAGGTGCTGTCTTCTGCTTGGTTGTATAAACCCCTAAAACTTGTGGAAGATCTCAGGAGATTGACCAAACTAAGGACGCTTGAGATAGTTCTTCATGGCAGTGATACACTTGGTGCTCATGAGATGGGAAGGTATGAGGAAGCTTTGGAGTCTTCTCTTACTGTGTTGGGCAAACACAAAATTCAGTCACTCGAAATTTCATGTTGTGATTACTTGAGAGATAAATTACTGGATTTGTTGTGCTGCACTGTTCCAAACATTCAGAAGCTTGTAATATCTGGCAATTGCATAAGTACGCCTTCTCAGCAGATGCTATCTCTTGTTAATCTCGCTCACCTAGACATCTATTTCCAGAGGATTAAGCAGGAAGATCTCAGTGTCCTTGGAAGCATATCTACTCTGCTCTACCTCCGGTTGAAACTGCATTTTGTGCCTGACGAAAGGCTCTGTATCAGCAGCGAACAATTCCAGAGCCTGATGGAGTTCAGATTCATATATTATGAGGGGGGTGGCTTGAGGATGTTATTTCAACAGGAAGCAATGGCAAAGCTTCGACGGTTACAGATTCGGTTTAGAGCAGAGGAAATGGAGTCTAATGCAGGTTTCGAGTTCAGTTTTCATCACCTCTCAAGCCTGGAGGACCTTCATGCCACGATTAGTTGTTATAGAGCCACTAGAAGTAGTGTGGAGGCTGCAGAAGCTGCCATCAGGAATGCAGCTAGTATCCATCCTGGACATCTAAAAGTTTCAATCATAAGAGAGTGGGAAAGCCGCATGGCGGGGCTCAGAGAGAGATGAATCTTGAGTATAGAAATGATGTAAGGAGGATGTTCAGCAAGAGCACCAATGACAGTTTATTTCTTCAGATCATAGAAGTCCTTTCAGGTCCGTATTATCCCCCAGAACCGAAAATACGTTGTTTTAGGGCCTATTTTATTTTGATTTTGATCCACCCTACGATCTTTTTGGGAGATTAGTTCCACAAATGGTAGATCTGTACTGACATTTTTTTTTTTCTGTATGGAATTAACTTCCAATAAACTGCAGGACCAGCAGATTGGCCAACCACTTAATCTGATATATAGAGGATTAGAATCAGAGATCCATATCAGTGTCTGTCACAAGAATTAAGAAGCTATGCAAGGTATTGTTTTCCCTCTAGAGACAGGAATGGAATTCTTTTTAATGAATGAGTAGAGTCAAGGTGCGTGAGTTGCTAGTTCGATTGATTGAGCTTGCTACCTGGCTATTTGTATCTCCCTAAATATTTTTCCTCAAAATTACTTTTGGCACCCAATAAGGTGGAAAGCAGTTGTTACTTTCTCAGTTCCAGGCTATATCCAGATTCTGGTAACTGTTTTTCTTTTTATTGAGTGAAATGGCGGGAAGGTCCCTGCTGGAAGCTTTTATTAAGAATATTATATACAAACATAATTCCATATGCTGGCAGTTGTTCCAATGAACTGCATTTATTTATATATATCAGATGCCTTTCTCATCTTGTGATAAATTGCACCAATACATAAATAGAACTTGAGATATAGTTCATTTACATCACAACCATGGTTATAGCCTACTCGCGCTCTCCGTACTTTTTTTATCGATCTTACAAGTCACAGCCCAAAAATTCTTTAACTCAGGTAGACATGCCTCATTTATGCATTCTCCTTTTTCTTTTTGAATCATTTGTTGCATAAGTATGAAACTAGCTAGCCTAATTTAAAACCATACGATTCTGAATTGTGCACAATATGAGAGTCTGCAACAAATGCAAACGATGGAATATAGGAATCATTTTCAAGTTATTAGATTGTCTATAATTACTTAATATGATTCTTTTATGAAATTTTAGGTTTCATCTAGAACCTGTAAAAGTCCCAAAAATGCTAAAATTAACAATGGATTACTGTTCTCAAACAAAAAGCGATCGATATGCGAAACCTTAAAAAATGGAATCTGTACTCAAAAGTGTCCACGCATAAAATATTTTTAAATTTTCAGAAATATAAGCTATCCCTACTAGGCTTGTCATACTTGAGTCCACTTAAAACATCAAAATTTGAAGCTTGGAAAGCAGAATATGCCCTGCCCCATTCTTCACCCTATTCTCCACCACTGGAACTTACCTGAGTGCCAAAAATCCCTGCTTTGCCCACCTGTTCCCTGGCCACCACAACCCAGCTAGCCACTTACCACAGCACCACATTATGTGACATGGTCCAGAATGTACTTCACGGCAAAAGTGTTATATATGACAAATATGCGGCGCCTGAGGTGAATATGTGTGCGCATGATATTGTGCATAAGTCGTTATAGAATGATTTACAAAACCGTCTCTGATAACCATGTCATAGAAGGAACCGTCTATACTGAGGTTTGTCAACAAAACCATCTGTGATCGTCTACTTTTACATATACTCCATCTATCCTGCATATATTAATCTTGCACCAGTCTACTGATGGTGGCTTTCACTTCTCAACCACCTTCTCTTTTGTAGTTTTAATCCTGGGTATCTTAAAAGTTTGTAGCAACTTGATACTTGGATGGGGAACAAGAAAACCAAAAAAAAATGGGAACCATTAAAGTCCTTTGCCCCTGGGTTTTTTTGGTTTTTTTGTAAGGATACTATAGAAGACTAAGGATTTAAACAGATTTTTAATGAGGGAAAGAGAAAACCGGATGAAATCAGTTTCTACCTGTAAAAATTGTAAGTTTTTAGCTTTAAATTAGTGAGGACAATTATCTATCTAAGTTGTAGTTTTAGCTTTAATTACCTCTTATTTAGAGGAACCTGAATGTTCTAAATTCCCTGGGTTTACGCTCCATCTAACTTTTAGGTCTCGTATATGCCTACTCTTTTATTTTTTTTTCCGATTAATAGGTTTTTTTGACAATTCCATCCTGCCCAAATCCCTTTAGGAATTTCTTCAATATTTATTGGCGTAACATTTGTTAGCCAGGTCGGCTGATATTATATCACTACGGTTTAAAATAAGGGTTATAGTTATATATAGCGCTCGCTGCAAGGACGCTTGTAAGCCTTAAAGCCATCATTACAATGGGTCCCTAGCGGCAAAGAGGATAGCAGGCCGCGGCTCCACCTAGTTGCCTTGTTCCTCTGCTTGCCGCTGCTTGCTGCTAGCATGAGGCTGTTGTAGAAGCTGCCTCCTCGCCTGGGTGTCCTTCAGCTTCGATCTTTCTCCCACCATATCCGCCTCCACCTTGCAGCTGACCTCAATTCAGGGCGACGCGACCTCCTCGCCGGTAAATGGGTCGTTAACCTCACCTCCTCCTCCGTGGGTGGCCGGGGTCGGATGTCGTACGCTCATCCGGTTGCAGCCTACGACAACACCAGCGGCCGCCACGAGGTGGCCAGCTTTTCCCACACCTTCACTTTCCCAAATCGTTCTCCAACGACAGTGCAGAGGGGAGTGGTATGGCTTTCTTCCTTGCCTGTTACCCATCGCTGAGCCGCCAAAAGAATCAGACACGGCGATTCCCTCCGGCTCATCGCTGGAGATGTTTCCGGCCACACCAAAGCCACCGGCCAAAAGACCGTTTTCGTCGCCGTGAGTTCGAACAGCGTTCCCAACAGCCTCATACGATCCCAGCTACGACCACATCGGCCCATCGACATCACATGGTTAGGGAGGCTACTACACAAAAGTCTTGCCCAGCAACACGAGACTGGAGGGGAAATGACAGCCTACCATTGTTCTACAACGGCAGCACACGGTTGCTGCTTCGCACTCCGTTGTGCTTCTTGACGATCCTTTCTGCGGACTCCTGTTCCGTGAACGCCACCGCTGCCCGATCGGTCACGTTTGCTCCCTGCCACAGGGTTGCCGTGGGATTCTCCGCAGCCACTTGGAGAATGCAGGGAGACCCATCAGATAATGTCATGGTCCTTCAACTCAACTCTTCGCCCTGTCAAAGGTATACGTTTCGTTTATTGCACTATACTAGTATTTTATTAATCAATTATTTTTTAAACACTCGATCAGGCATAAAATTTTTAAATTTAAAATACGCTGTTTTTCCTTGTTGTGGAACAAAAACATGGTCTATTTAAACTTTTAAAAAATAATTTCCTTTTGTTATCACTAATTCAATATGAAGAAAAATATATATGTATGCATAAATATAGATAGATTAATTCCAGGAAATAAAATAAACAATTATTCAATTGTATTTTACTACGGTTTATATAATTCTTCTCAATATATAGGTCAATATTAACCTTCAATAAGAAAATCTCACATAACTGACATCCACGAATACGAGTCAATATGACTCATTGACACGTGCTAACATAGGTTTCTAACATAATTACTAAGAAAAAAAAAATAGGGAAGGTTTCAAAACCCAAAGGGGAAAAATAAAATAAAATCGTTTTCATACTGGGGGCCTTGTAGGACCAAGAATCTCATCCGGGTCGACGTTGTTAAGTTTAACTTATGAATCTACTGTGCAGTCTACGCATGAGAAGTTACTCCTCCATCTTTAATACAGTAATCTAGCTGGACGCTTAACATGTTATATTGCGTGCTCGATAACTTAATTAAGAACAGAGGAGGGGTTTTTTTAGATAATGGAATAATAATCCCGGGCAATTTGCTCAAAAGCTACAACACAATTCTTACACAACCAATTCAATAAAACATCACGTCTAAAGGAACAGAAGCACACACGACATCAAAAAATACTAAATAATCCACAAGCATAAAAGATCATAAAATTAATTGAATTCTATTTGTGATCTCTATCCAAAGTTTTGACGCATAGCTCCAAAACCATTGGACTCAAGTTTACGACATGCAGGCTTCCACCATACTTGGATTTTCTTCATCGCACTTTAAGTAGTTGAGCCTGAAGACGGCAGCCAGTAACGTTGCCCTAAAAAACATGTATCATTTCTATACAAACATATAGCTTAACATATAGCGGATGCTCCAACAAGAATAAGTTGCTAGTTTTTTTAATCAACCCCATCAGCCATTTCTCAAAAGTATGTAGATGATACTATGAGGAGTATATAAACCATAGTAAACTGTACAAACTCTCTATAGAAATTTTGCTAGTGGACACTCACACGAATAAATTTGAATAGTCTCATTTCTCACGCAAAAACCAACATTTTCAAACTACCGCTTGCCAATTTCCTCGAGCTAAAATTGTCCTTTGTTTAAAACAACCCCTTTAGTAGGAAGCACATAAATAAGTTACTCTAGTACTAATAAATCTTGAAACATATTGTTATACTAGAAAAAATCATATTCACGTTTAAATAACTTATTTCAGAACGGAGGGAGTAGCTAGGTTTGCTTAGCAACTTGTTTTCAGATTTTTTGGGGTTACAAAAATAGAAAATGTAAATTATTTTCACAGCAGTTCCAAGAAAGAGGAGCCCACCTGGCAAAAATTTTCAGCATGCAATTGTGAAATTCGTCTTTGCGAGTCCTCTATTTTTAATATGCCCAAAATTTAGACCCGTTTAACTTGCCGCGGCCGGGTTTTTTTAAAAAAACATCTTTGTATAAAGATAGGGGTCTACCGTATCAACAATCTCAAATTAAAGGCCCCCCCTGGGTTTAGTTCATTTCAAAATACAGCAAAAAGTTTTTGCCGTTTTGAATCACTTTTTTGGTCGAATGGATCCAACAACTAGTAACAAAGTGACAATTTGTAATTTGGTCATTTGTGGAGCTAGAGCAGCAATTTTGTTTGCCAATAAAATTGCGTTGGGAGGCCATGCCTCTCTTCTTTAACTAGTAAATGGTAAAACTTTACCATACATTAAACACCAATAGCAATATTAATGCCAAATCTTTTTATCACCAAACTTTTTGCCGAAAAAATTGCCACAACAAATCTATCTAAAACGGCCTTAATGTGTGTTAATTTCTCAATTAGTGAAGACATTTTAACACCTCTAAACTGGATACTGTGGTGGAGTGATGCCTAAAAGAAATGGTCGCCTTCATTTAAGTCCTTCCGCCGGTGAGAAAAGCAAGTGAACCAGTCCAAGCATTACATCGGTTCCTTTTAAAAACGCCAATTTTTTGGTAAACGAAACACCCGCTGCTGGACAGCACCCTGCTAGCTTTAAAGACCAAGGCACAGGCCATCTGGTTCCTGGTGGTGGCCAGCCACCTACAAACTTAGCCTAGCCGGTCCCACTTCCTTCCTTTTAACTTTTAATAAGAAAAAAAAAATTAGTTCACTCGTACAGAAGAATAAATATTCGTGCAGACGACTGATAACCATTTGTTACACACGTTTACCCAGCCGCCATCCCATATAGTTTAGAGCCTATGAAACTGCTATTTATATAGGTTGCAGACTCAGCGGCCCGTGGAGGTACCTGGCACTTAAAAAACCGCATGTGAAAGAATTCTTTCTTACGGACTAATCGCTAAATGCGAAACCACATGTCAACTGACGCGGATCAGATCATCTGACGGGCCAAACCCTCATCTTGACGGGTTTGGTCTTAGTAGAGATTAGTGGGTCACCTGATGACAGCTTCTCACACTGTGGCGGGTGTTTTACCGTCAGCAGATAACTCAGCTCTGACCTGGTAATAATAAGTCATCTCTGACGGTTCATAACTTGTCACCGTCACAGATGAGTCTCAGTGACCGTTCGTAACACCTGACGTCACTGAATGACTAATCTCTGACGGTTGTAACTTAACAACCTCACTGATGACAAAGCAAGAAAATCAATTTTTGAATTTTTAAAACGCGACAAAAAAAACTCGAAAAAAATAATTTTGATTTACTAGCCATTCCTAATACATGTAACAACATCGAAACAACATATTCAATTTTTCGCGCAATAATAGAACTTGCATGCTAAACGTGGATTCGACTCAGACCCTCACCACCATAGAGAGCACCCTTACCACTCACCTACTCACCACTAAAGCCAAATCTGTATATGTGTGAAAACCCTTTTCTCACACTTTTCTACCAAAACATTTTTTCACTCAAGCGCGTTTCACTTAGCGAACCGTGTTGCACACATGTAAGAGTAAGCACGTCTGTCAAAGATCTACCTATGTATCTTTTTGAACAAATATAATAAATTGCATTTTCTCTATGATTTAGTGCCGCAGATTTCACACATAAATCATCACATCATCCTAATCTAAACTCAATCGTACCGGATGTAGATTCAAATAATCAAATTTGGCTATATGGCTCAGATATAGATTCAAATAATACGATAACACATGAAATTCGTGCTCTTATTGGCTAAAACCAAAACTATGCATAACATCAAATAAACCATTCTTAATTACAAAGACATCTTAATAGATTGGACCTAACCGAGTAACTATAAGATTGAAGTTGATTGAAGATATTTAACTTGGTGGATTATCAGAGGTTGCTATATAAAACCGTATATAACGCTTAAGAGCAGTAAATAAGATAATCATCGGCTAGGATCTGATGAAATCATTGCATTAAACACTATTGGCTTAGTAGCAAAATAAACTTATTAATAGCAATATATAGATCAGACCAAGCCGAATGTATAAGATTGAAGATAATATAGCAAAGAACTTATTTAGTCGATACATATTATACAAGACCGTGATAGATATAGTCGATCAATCTAAAATAGCACATACGATTATAGAAACATTACTTAGTCAGAAATATCGACCTAACCGAGAAGGAGCTAACTTGCGATACAATCTAAAACAGGGGATGGCGGTTAAAGATAGAATCAATATTATCAGATAGACAACGCTTTGCATCAACGCTAATTAGCATATGGACTTTAACCGAGAAAGTTCTAGCCATGCCATCACATGCGAAGTTATGGAACTTACCTTCCTCTTGGAGATTCTCGAACGATGAAGCCCACATGAACTAAGAATCACCAGAAAAAAAGGTGCGATGCCGTAGAAAGTAATTGTATTAATTTGCGGAGATGTTTCAAAGACCGGGTGTGTATATAATTTTAAACCGTCACAGTTTGATACAAGCCTAATCGAAAACGATATAAGATTCAAAAACGAAAAGAATAACTAATGCTGCCTATATATAAGAGATATACTAAAATGATGAACTGCCTTGTCGTGGCCTTCATGATTCCTCTTTGAATACAGCTTGTTCTGGATAAACTTCCACCAACCAATTGGCTTCTTTCTTAACCGAATCCACTAGAGAATCATACCAAATTTTGGCGTTAACAAAACTGTATACTTTTTATCCAGTTTAATCATTCAGCTAAATTTCAATTCAACATTTCAATCAACAATGTCAACTATACAAATTTATTTCAACAATTCACACTAACCAGTAACAGGTGGTTGGCGGTGGGAGGAGGTAACGCAGTGTCGAACATGGTATTGCCGGAGCGTTGGAAGGAGTGTAGACCGGGGGCGGCGTGCCAAGAGCTGGCCTGTGTTGTCAAGGGGGTGCAGTGGTGTTGCGGTTGAACAGTGGGTCACGTGCGTCGAGGAGGATGAGCAGCTGGTGACAGCACCACGTAGGTTGAGAAGGAGGGGTTGGTGTGGAGCAGCGCCTTAGGTCATGCTTAGGCACATAACACATCTGGGAGAAGGTCTGACAACATTTGGGTCAACAGCTTCAGCGTTGAGGTACACATACAGAGAGGGTCATAGGTGTCGGTTGGAACCGGCTATAATTCGACACCAATAATATAAACGGACACCTATAAATATTTCAACCAGCCTTTAGCTTTGCTCGAGCCAAAAAAAAAACAGAGAGCCAGCTCGAATCGAGCCGACCTCACTGAGCACCGTCACCGCCCAAATCAAATGAAATCCCCAAATCCCCAAATCATCCACAAATCGTACCTAAAATCGTTGACATCACAGATAATCATTTTCACAAATCGTCACGAAAATCGATTGACATCATAATCACATATGAACGTACTCTAATAAAATCATCCACAAATCCATCAAAACATCTAATAAAAAATCTACAAGAGATGAGGGAGGAAGAGCAGCTGGCTGGCTTCATCTGCCTTTGTCCTGGGTGGGGCCCGTCGGCCGCCTCCTCTCCCGGCCGGATCCGGCGGATGGGAGGGGCGCCGCCGTCGCCTAGATCGGCGAGGAAGACGAGAGAGATAAAGATGGACCGGTGATAGGTTGATCATATAGGATAAGGCTGACGCGTCGGCCTAGATTGGCTTCGGCTCGGCAGCTCGGCTCAGTTTGGTAGGTGCTGGTTTTTTTTTAGAAAACGAACACCTATAATTTATTATTGGTGCCGGTTCTAAAGAATAACCGACACTATAGTATAGGTGTCGGTTTTATTTAGAAAACAGCAACCTATATTATATTAAAGGTGTCGGGTTTTTTTAGAAAAACCGGCACTTATGCTATAGGTTGGTTTTCTTCTTTAGAACTATAGTTGTTTAAATGTGTCGGTTTTATATGTTTTTTCAGTCACGGAGGAGGGAAAGCATTATAGATTGCCGGTTTAGCTATTCTGGCACCTATAGTGCCGATCTCTATGAGCTTTTTTTAGTAGTAGTGGGTGGTGGCACCTGTGTCAAGGTCGAGGCTTACCCCATTAGCAAGAAAGCCAAACAACTATCAAGGAGGTTGACCGACTACAAGTAGACATTACCCAACTCAAGGAAGGAATCCAATGACATTACCGCCATCTGGGAGGACATATGAGGCGATGGAGGAGGAGACCAAGCTGGCAAACGGCACCCAACGGCCTAACGTGTCATGCCAGCAGCGCCATCCACATCACAGCTACAAATGACCATGGCAGGGGTACAAATACCACCTCCCACTCACTCACAAACACCACCAATCACACCACACAGCACAAGCTTGCATTTTGCACCTCACACAATCCATTCCGCATTAGTCGCGAGAGTGTTGGGAATAGCCAAACTCCACTTTGTAGAGTGTAGGAGTTGAGTTGATCATCAAGTCGCGTCTGGAATGTGCATAGTCCGGAAGCCTGTTTTCCCATCAGCGATTAGCTAATAATATTTACACTATTATAAAGACCACTTCAGGTCTCACAAACAAAAATAAACAGTAGCAGATTAGTAGTTCTACAGCTTCATCTTCACAGGTGCTTAACCATGGTATGAGCCAGACTTCACTAGGACTTTTTCTCCAAAGCGTCTCTTACCGAAGGTTGGCAGATTGAGCAAGAATAACTAGAACTACAATACTCAGCAAGTCATAATGAAGATGCATGATTAATGCAGTACAAAGAAGAGTATTATAGGGCCAAGTTTTGTAACAAACAAGCATTTCAAACCAACTTTAGCAACACAATCCTATAACTAGTATCCAATTAATTATCAAGGCCACGGCGCACATCAACTACCTTAACCCAAGCCAGAAACATATTAGACCGACTCGGATGTTCGTACCGAAGTCCGACTTGTCCCAGCCATCCTAGGCCAAACCATGCAGGTTTTAGTTCGTTAATCACATATCCTAAATTTAAAAGGAAACATCTAACTTGGGCACATTTCTAGTCTTGCCCATAACATTTGAATAGGTTTCACTCTGGGAAGTGATATACATCTTCACCACAAGCCACGCCTTTACTTCACATTCCAATGCATTAGAACCGTCATAAAAACATGAAATAATCCTTCCCCATCCTAGCTGTAAACAAGGGGACCAACACAACCCCATCCTACACAAAACCCTACTCAAGAAGCAATAATAATACATAAAAAGACATCAGGGTTCTTAGGTTATAAAAAGATTAAGGGACTTCAATGGGTGGATTTGGAGTTCATATGACCAAGATATAGTCATCCGAAGTTTATATATTGTTTAATGGAGAGTTTTGAATTATCGTGATTAATTCTGCAACAATAAAACATATGTATTGCGTCAACAATAAAATAGAGAAATGGTTGTGCCGTTGATATGTGGGACCTTGGAAAATGCTGAGAGAGACTGATGAAATTTGACGATGATTTGCTTGTAGAGCGAAACAAAATAGCAGACCTTATTGGAGATTCATAATAGGAGGAGTTGTTGCGTTGGCTCTAGTGTTGTGGTTCTTGCTGTCTTGTTGGAAATGGAAAAGGGTCCTAAATTTCTTTCACAAGGGAACAGCCGGCGCCAGGAGGTTCCAGTACCGTGATTTGGCCACAGCAACAAAAAATTTCTCTGACGATCACAGCTCGGGGAGGGTGCATTTGGGTTGTATACAGGGGATTCCTAAAGCAGCTGGACCGTGAAGTTGCTGTAAAGAAAATTGTGAATGAGCTGAACGTAGGGCACAAGGACTTCTTCAGCGAAGTCATCACCATCAGCGAAGCCAGGCACAAGAATCTTGTTAAGTTCTACGGTTGGTGCATCCGGGAACATAGCTGGAACATCCTCCACTTCATGTGCGGCTGTTTTCTGGAATATGGAGAACAAGGAGCTCTTCCTCGTCTACGAATTGGTGAAAAATGGCACCTGCACAACTACTTGCACGAGTGCGAGGTAGCGGCAGTACAGTCATGGCCTGCGAGGTACTTTCACCGTCTCAAATTACTTGTCTTCCTCCATCTTAAAAAATTATAATGGCATGGTCAATTTACCCTTAAATTTTGTCCACAATACTTGTCACTATCGATTACTACTTGTCACATCAATTACAATCCCAGTCAAATTTCTCCTAGTTTACCCTCAAGCATAAATTATTTTATAAGGGATTCTAATCTTTTACTCTAAACCTTAGAATATGTCAAACAACCTAAAAAGAACAGTAATTTGGGGCGGAGGTAGTATATATGTAACACATTATTGTCAAATATATTACTATTTTCGTACTCAAATAGATATTACCTTCGTCCAAAATAAACGCAGCCATGAGTTTCCGTGCGCAACTTTGATCGTTCGTCTTATTTGATTTTTTTTGAAAAATGTAAAAAACATAATCACACATAAAGTACTATTCATGTTTTATAATCTAATAACAATAAAAATAGTAAGCATAAAAAATTTTAAATAAGACGGACGGTAAAAGTTGGACATGGAAACTCATGGTTGCTTTTATTTTGGGATGGAGGGAGATATTGTTATACAATATGTATGGTCAAACCTTAAAATCTTATATCTTTAATAGATGAAAAGATAATAGAATTTGATGATGAAAACAATACCAATAGATTCATTATGAAAAACACCTATATTGTTATTTTTTTCTGAATATATGGACCATGGTTCGAAAAGGTAGGCGTTGTGTTTATACGCTGTCGATACCCTACTTATACCAATGGTTAAAAAAATAATGAACACAGGGCAGGATATTTAGTTAAAGTAAATAAATTAGTGCAGAGTTTAAATGGTAGTTAAATTGCTACAGTTAGGAACTAATTAAGCATGCATATTTCTATCAATATATCTAGCTAATTGATTATATCCGATTGATACAATGATCAGGTACAAAATAGCTAAGGATATTGGCTCCGCTCTATTCTACCTACATCACGACTGCAAGCCATACATCCTTCACAGAGATATCAAGCCAGGCAATATACTCCTAGATGAGAATTTTAATGCCAAGCTTGGTGATTTTGGTTTGTCAAGGATTGCGAACCTGGATAACAATGCAGTGTTGCAAATAACTGTAGTAGGAGTGTAGAAGAGCTCTAGATGTACAGACAACTGCCGTAGGCACGGAAGGGTACATAGATCCACAGTGCAAGAAAGATGGCAAGGTCAGGTTCAACTGCGCCTCAGATGTATACAGTTTCGGCATTGTTCTGCTAGAGATCACGTGCACAGGCAAGTCCAGGGAGCAGATCTGTGGGCCTGATACGAAGCAAAGGTGATGTCGTCGAGGCTGTAGACGCAAGGCTAGAAGATTGGTGGTGACTTTGAAAGGAGGGAGATGGAGCGTCTCATCATCTTGGGGCTCTGGTGCTCTGCATTTGAGACTCAGCATCGACCGACCATGCAGCAAGCAATGGATGTCCTGGAGCGTAATGCACCGTTGCCTGACCATACTTCATCACCAACTCTGCTTTAGCCTCATCAGACATGATGCCTCTGGTGCTCTGTTGCCAATATATAGCTACGAGGAGGCGCGCCACTCTTTCTTAAAATATTCTTTTACTCGATTCTGAATTTGTCTTTGTCAATAATTTGTTGGCATTGTTTTGAATGATGGTTTGATTTTCATCTAATTACCCTTCAACATATAAACTCTAAACTAAAATTATTTAAACCGTGTGGTGTTTAATTTATGAGAAAATATTGTGGCAACAATAGAGTTGGTTCATATGGAACCTTGATGTGTACTATGTGTGTGTTTGTATATCTAATGTGTGTGTTTGTATATCTTACTTTTGGAGTTTATAAACGTTGAGTAAATAAATTTTCTTGTATTATAAATGGTTTTATGGATTTAGAATATAATAATTGATAGAGTTACTAGTATAGTACAAGCGCAGCGTGCTAACTACTAATCTAGCCATGTATGAGCTAGGCCCACCCCATGCCCTATTGCCCTGCTCCCATCATTATTGGAGTAAACGATTTACTTCAATAAAAAACACTTCCACGTTTCCAGTATATTATTTCTATTTTTTCTGTACCCAACCAACCATTTTCTCTCCTCCTACTTCATTTTTTTTTTTTTTTTTCTGGATCTGAATCGATCCACCTTCTCAGCCCATCGATTGTGGAGGGCACCATGGCGGTTAACGACTGTGGCCAGCCAGCGGTGCACAGGAGAACAACGGCACCCCGTGCTGCCTCCATAGCCCCACTAGGGACCATACCGGCCGCCGCCTATGTCCAGATCCACCTCTGTGGTCGGGCCCCGCAGCAGCGAGTGCTACCAATAGCAGTAAGCGGTCGGCGTTGTTGCTGGTTGTGAAGGGCCAGTGTTCGTCTTTTCTAGAATTGTGGGGAAGAGGTGTTGGAAATATGGTCACAATTCAGCATATTTTAATCCAAAAATTAAGACAATAAGTATGACATTTCAGTGTGAGGAGATCTAGTGATAGTACTGAACTAAACAGGAGCATGATTAGGATAAAATAAGTATAAACAGTATAAGCAGTCACATAGGATTGAAATCCTATGGATACTAAACCGCAGCAGCATGAACATAAACTGCAGAAATGTAAACAGCAACAACACATACGTAACCTGAAAAATGGCCCTCCGCTGGTATTTGAGGCAGTATTGCCTCCATTGGTGCTGACGGGAGCCTCCCTCTTCTTGTCTCCGGTGTTACTGTCGTCGCCAGTGTTCGACATGTTTCCTACGAATCTCTCTATGGAAACAAACTTCCTACGGTTTAATGCCCTTTCCAGAGTATAATTTTTTATAGGGAACCTGGGGATTTCTAGTAGTGAAGAAAATTTCTGGGAGAGCTGATGAAATTTGACGATGATTTGCTTGTAGAGCGAAACAAAATAGCAGGCCTTCTTCGAGTATTAATAATTGGAGGAGTTGTTGTGTTGGCTCTAGTGTTGTGGTTCTTTTTTTGTTGGAAATGGAAAGGGTCCAAAATTTCTTTCACAAGGGAACAGCCGGCGCCAGGAGGTTCGGGTACCGCGATTTGGCCATGGCGACAAATAATTTCTCCGACGATCAGAAGCTCGGGAGGGTGCATTTGGTAAGGTCTACCGTGGGTACCTACAGGAGTTGGGCCGTGATGTTGCTGTGAAGAAATTGTGAAAGAGCTCAACGTAGGACACAAGGTCTTTTTCACCGAAGTCACAACCATCAGGAAGCCAGGCACAAGAAACTCCTTAAGTTCTACGGTTGGTGCATCCGGGGACATAGCTGGAACATCCTCCATTTCATGTGCGGCTGGTGTTGGAGTATGGAGAAGGATCGAGCTTTTCCTTGTCTCACGAATTGATGAATAATGGCAATCTCCATGAGTACTTACACGTGAGTAAGGAAGAAGCAGTACAGTCATGGTCTACGAGGTACGTGGCGAAGCACACGATTGTCAATATTATGCTATTTCCGTTATCAACATCTATCCTAAAATATAAGATTAGTTTTGGTTGAATTGGATACATTCTAGTACTACCTATCTGTGTCTTGTCGAACCTTAAAATTTTAAATCATTAATAGATTCAAACTATTAGAGTTTGATATGAAAATGATACCATTACGTACATTAGTCAGGAAAAACACTTATATATATTAGTATATACCTAGGCATAAGAATTTGATTCATACCTATACCTAGCAAACAAAAACTCAAATTCAACATTATTTCACAATACATTATTACATACCTAAACTATATGTTTGGATGCTATATACCTAGAATAAATCTAACCAAAAGATGTTCAAATCATACCTAAACACTTTAAAAAATAATTTCATACTCATTTGAATCTTGGTGCGCGGACCATGGAGCACAATTATTCTTGTGTGTGTGTCTATATATATATATAACACACACACATATATATACAGGGATACCGCACCCAGGGTGTGTTTAACTAAACTACTCCTCACAATACCCCTCCCCCCCCAACCCCTCCCCACCCCCTCCTAGCGCCCCCCCCCCCCTCCCCAAATCCATCCTGCACGAACTCCCCATCCCTCCTCTTAAAAAATTCTTCATTAAGTACATCAATTACTATCAGCGGATTTAGTTTGATAAGTAAACTTGTTACTATCAAAATGTTTCCACACCATCAATCCCATATAACTAGCCCGTACCTTTTTCTTTCCTTCCGCACTTCTTTTGTGGTTGGCCCATTAGTAACAAGATTACTGAGTCTATCAACCTATGAGTAAATGAGTTACTAATACTCTTGTTCTCTCAGTAAATGGATTCTGCACTCCCAAATTGATTCATTCTCTAGTAAATGGATTACTCCTAGGTTGTTTTCAGCCCTTCTCAATTTGGTTCCTACTCTCAGTAAATGAATTATTCTTAAGGTCGTTCTCAGCTCTTCTTTAGTAAATAAATTCCTTAGGATGGTAGTACTCCCAATTGGTTCGTACACCTTCTCTTAGTAAATAAATTACTTAAGAGTTACAGTATTGGTACCGCCCACAAAGATTTCTCTTAGTAATAAATTACTATTACATTGATGGTTTTTAATATAACATATTGATCTTGCCACAAAGTTTCTCGTAGTAATCAAGTCCACAAACTTTCTAGTATAGAACTGCAAAGAGTCCACATTACCATGCATCAGCAAGCATACATATATATTGTAATGCATTCATTGAAGCCACTATTCAAATATCCT
>CM020181.1:27625496-27656880 GCA_009805545.1 Oryza longistaminata
TCAGCTTCTACGAATTGCAAGATCAGGAAATTAGTCTTCTCTCAACTCTTAATTCTTTGAGAGTGCTAACTTTTAATAATTCCCACCATCTTGGTAACAAAAGCATTAAATATCTTGGAAGGTTTTTCCAGCTGACATATTTGAGCATCGCTTCTCGTGGTATCACTGATCTTCCAGAGCAAATAGGAGGTCTGCAGAATCTACTGACACTAGACATTCGTGGCAGTAGTGTTGAAAAATTGCCATCAACAATAGGTTGTTTGAAAAATCTGGTGCGTCTACTTGTAAATGAAGCTGTGAAATTGCCCAATGAGGTTGGAGATCTACAAGCCTTGCAGCAGCTGTCATTTGCTGGTAACTATAATTCCATTGTATTTGCGGAACAGCTGAAGCGGTTGGCAAACCTAAGGGCGATTTCCATACGACTGCATGATAGTGCACGACTTGGTCATCATGATATGGCAAGGTATATGGAAGCTTTGAAGTCATCTCTTGCTGTGATGGATAAACAAGGGCTCCAATCATTGGACATATCCTGCTTTGATACAGTGATAGGAGAAAAACTCATGGATTTATTACGCTACTCACCATGCCTCCAAAGCTTGTCATACATGGTTGTTGTATCGGTCTGCTATCAAAGCAGATGGCGGTGCTTGTTAACCTCAGGCATCTTGAAATATGGGTTAGAAACATTAAGCAGGACGATCTCTGCGTTCTAGGAAGCATACCCACTCTGCTCTTCTTCAGGTTATTTGTAGTTTGTGGACCTGATGAAAGGCTTGCCATCAGCAGCCATCAATTCCGATGCCTCAAGCAGTTCATCTTCGTAAGTTACGGAGGTGGGCTGGAGATGTTGTTTATGCAGGGAGCAATGCCTGAGCTCCGATGGTTGTCTCTTGAATTCCACGCACATGAATCAGACTGCAAGATGGGTTTTGAGTTCAGCTTAAAGCACCTTGCAAGCCTGGAGCACCTCAAAGTCACAATTTTTTTGCCATGTTGCCACCAGAAGCCGGGTGGAGGCTGCAGAAGCTTCGGTCAGGAATGCAGCCAGTGCCCACCCAGGGTGTCCCATATTTGAAATCAATAGATGTGGGGAACAAAACATGGTAGATGATAAGGTCGACAAGGAGGAGATACTCAAGGATATAGATGCTCATGAAGTGGTTCGGCGTGACATGAATAACTGAAATTGCAGTTTGCAACACCCTATGTGAGATTCTACTTCTCTGCTGCTTATAATTGCCTGAGACAGAGGCTAAACTGATAGCCACATGATCACTATTGATGCATGGAAACTAAGTAATCAGACCTTCCAATTCAGAACCATCATCATTTGGTTTTGTCTAATTACTACTGGTAATACTGGCAAGTAGACCTTCTAGCTTGATTTGTAAACCACATTGAGCTTTAATATTTCAAAATGCGGGTAGCCGGACTGCCAATGAGCATCTCTTGCTTCAGTTGTACTTTACTCTATGTCGCCGAAAGTCTGCAAGCTTTGAGTAATCTTCTTCTGCAATTACTTCTCCGAAAGGACAAGATAAGAAAACAATATGTACTACCTCTCTTTCTAAACGTTTGACGCTGTTGACTTTTTAAAATATGTTTAACGTTCGTCTTATTCAAAAAATATAAGTGATTGTAATTCTTTTCCTATCATTTAATTATTATATATATATATATATAACATATTTAAAAAAGTCAAAGGCGTCAAACATTTAGAAACGGAGAAAGTATGATTTATCGCTGCAGCAATGATAGCTGCAAAACAAGAGGATATCTTGGTGACATTGCCTTCTGATACTGTAGATATATAAACCCTAGTTTACTAAATGTGAGAGTATTCCCTAGATTTGGCCACCAGTCTTATCTCGTCCTAGTAGAATCTCAAGCATTTTCCTAGCAATATTTCCAAATTAAATTTAGAAATATACTATTCATTCATTTTATTTTTAGAAATATTCAGAATTCAAAACTTTTTATAAAAATATACCGTCGATCTCGCACAACCATTGCGTGAAAGTGACGTGGACGTGACATCATGGGCGGTATCGCACTGGGAAAGAGCGAGACCGCATGGTCTCGCGAAATGGATTAATTATTAGCGATACCGGATTTCAAAATGGTTAATTAGTGATTAATTAATCGCTAATTATTATTAGTTAAATAATTAATTAGGTCATTAGTCACTAACCTAATGCAGTTTAGGACGGTGTCGCTCAGCGAGACCGCTCGTCCTTCCCACGCTCTCGCGCCGTCGCCGCGCACGCGGTCTCGCGCCCTAGCAGCGCGAGTCCGCGGGGTCTCACGCTTTCTCCGCGCGATACCGTCCTCAACGTCACCTCTGCGTCATTTTCGCTCAACGGTAGAGCGAGATCGATGGTATATTTCTACAATAAAATTTACATCCCGAATATTTTTGAAAATAAATTGAATAAATAGTATATTTTCAAATTTAATTCCAATATTTTCAGTCAATGGAGAAGTGGGTAGCTGGTGCCTGGTGGTTGTTTGGAGTAAGCACCACAGCTGGCTCGAGAGAGTCAGAGAGATTTGTCAAGTGATTCTTTTCTTATTTATCGATCACATTTTTAAAACTATTATATATATCAACACTCAACAACTTAGGTGTCAATTTCTTAGGGAGAATAGTGTTCTGACTTTTTTTTTTGGAACTTGTACTTCAGCGAGATCTTACTAATACGAAATAACAAATTTTAACCCATACAAGCATTGAAGTACATCTAGTCTAGATTAATAATGCAATAACTGAAAAACAAATATAAATTTACATTTGATTTTTACCAGAGTTGCCGTTTTTGGATTATGCGGTTATTACTGTCAAATAACAAAACAGCTTAAAAAGTGCATGCCTTTAAGCGCCTGAAAAATAATAAATTGCTCTATTGGGTAAAAAAAAAAGTGTACATGCTGTGTATTTGCATTGTAAATAAAGTATTATCCACATTATTTTGCTTGTAAAAGAATTCCTATCTTCCTTTCCTACACAAAATTTGACAATTTGACCCTTTCCGAAAACTAATTTTGCAAATGAACTGCGGCCAAAACTTATTTAAAAAATGACCCTTTTGTTCAACGCCAAATCGTATGGCTCTTAACTTAGACACCTCAGCGCCACGTCAACTAGCGCTAAATGCCGTGTCACCGCAGATGAGAGGCTGAGTCGGCGTGCCAACGTGCATTCAGCGCCGTGCTATTTGGCGCTATTATGTCTAAGTTCAGCGCCATACGATTTGACGTTGAACAAAAGGGTCATTTTTCAAATAAGTTTTGGCCACGGTTCATTTGTAAAATTAGTTTTTGGAAAGGGTCAAATTGTTAAATTTTGTGTCCTTTCCTATATAGTTGGTACCAACCCTGTTCTTTTCTCCAACAAGAATTGGATTAGGATTTAGATTTTCGTGGCATGCTTTTCAAACTTTTAAACGGTGCGTTTCGTGCGAAATTTTTTTATATGAAAGCTGCTCTAAAATGTCAGACTAATCCATTTTTCAAGTTTGTAATAATTAAAACTCAATTAATCACAAGTTATTACCATCTTGCGTTGCTTGTTAACCTCAGGCATCTTGAAATATGGGTTAGAAACATTAAGCAGGACGATCTCTGCGTTCTAGGAAGCATACCCACTCTGCTCTTCTTCAGGTTATTTGTAGTATGTGGACCTGATGAAAGGCTTGCCATCAGCAGCCATCAATTCCGATGCCTCAAGCAGTTCATCTTCGTAAGTTACGGAGGTGGGCTGGAGATGTTGTTTATGCAGGGAGCAATGCCTGAGCTCCGATGGTTGTCTCTTGAATTCCGCGCACATGAATCAGACTGCAAGATGGGTTTTGAGTTCAGCTTAAAGCACCTTGCAAGCCTGGAGCACCTCAAAGTCACAATTTTTTGCCATGTTGCCACCAGAAGCCGGGTGGAGGCTGCAGAAGCTTCGGTCAGGAATGCAGCCAGTGCCCACCCAGGGTGTCCCATATTTGAAATCAATAGATGTGGGGAACAAAACATGGTAGATGATAAGGTCGACAAGGAGGAGATACTCAAGGATATAGATGCTCATGAAGTGGTTCGGCGTGACATGAATAACTGAAATTGCAGTTTGCAACACCCTATGTGAGATTCTACTTCTACTGCTGCTTATAATTTGCCTGAGACAGAGGCTAAACTGCTAGCCACATGATCACTATTGATGCATGGAAACTAAGTAATCAGACCTTCCAATTCAGAACCATCATCATTTGGTTTTGTCTAATTACTACTGGTAATACTGGCAAGTAGACCTTCTAGCTTGATTTGTAAACACATTGAGCTTTAATATTTCAAAATGCGGGTAGCCGGACTGCCAATGAGCATCTCTTGCTTCAGTTGTACTTTACTCTATGTACGCCGAAAGTCTGCAAGCTTTGAGTAATCTCTTCTGCAATTACTTCTCCGAAAGGACCAAGATAAGAAAACAATATGTTTCTTGGCCCCATCCGATCCCCTCCCACCGGCCGCCTCAACCTCCCCTTCTCATCCTAAAAACGTGGTAAAAATTTTACTCTGCTTCACAGGCCATATGCTCTTTCGGTTTTTTTTTTCTCAATGTGCCATTATCTGTTCCTCGCTTTTTCCGTTTTGTTCGGTAAGCAAGCCTCCGCACGATATGATATTGAGTAGTAAAAAATTTACTAGCCTTGTTTCCTGCTCAATATGCATGGATCGGCCAGTAAAAAAATTGCTTCCGTGCTTCCGAATGCATCCATCGGCCAAAAGTAAAAAGTTCACTAACGGATTGGTCATGTCTTTTTATCTTGGCCGGATTGATCATGTTGAAAAATTACCACGTCTTCTCTTTGGTAGTTTCATCCTTAGTAATTTATTTGCGCGACAAACAACGAGAAAATCCCACCCAAAAATCACGGCACCTCTGCACCCTCACACTAGTCCTCATCCTTAGCTTCGGTTAAAAAGTTAACTCGGAGTTAAAAAAATAACTCCTATTGCTAGTTATGTTAGAATAAATGGGCTAGGCCTGATATTTCTATTAAATCTCAAGGGCCTATAATATTATGTTAAGGATAGTAATACCACCCTGGGAATTAAATGAGGAGTATCTCAAATTAAATAGGGAGTTATTGGAGGCTCCCTGTTGACCGGTTGATGTGGGGATCGGAAAGCCACGCGCGCGCGCGCCGAGTCGGCTGAGGCGTTGCGGTTGCGACTCTCTCTCTCTCTCTCTATCCTTTTGCAACGGATCGGAATCCTCGCGCTGCCTCTGCCTGTGCTGCTACTGTCTGCTTCCCTGGTTCTGATCACTTGAGCGCACGAGAGATCGAGGCTGCTACTGTCTGCTTCCCCGGTTCTGATCGCTTGCGCGTACGAGAGATCGGAACGAGCAAGGCCTCTGGAACCACACCTTCGCCTGAGATCTGCACCGGATAGGCGGGTGATCAGGTTTTTGGGGAGTGCTTCCGCACAACTGCTCCTCGTTCTTTGTTCGTCTTCAACCCTTCGTCTGCATCACCCGGCCATGTATGCCACACCTGGAGATGGCACGCTGGGAGCGGGAGCCGGAGCTGACAACACCAACGGAAGCAGTTCTGCCTCACAATCCAGCGGAGGGACTTTTACAGGGTATAACCCTCTACTGTTATTTCGGTTTTTGATATTTCTGTTAGTCGCAATGCTTTTGCGTTCTATGTATGATGATGATGCTTATTCTACTTTAAGCATGCTCCTGTTTATGTTTGATTTTATCACTATATCATCTCACATTATTCATGTCATGATTATTGTCTTAATATTTTAGATTAAAATATGCCGATATATAACTATATTTCCAACAAGTGACTCGTAGGATCAGATTTTTAACTTGAATACAATTTCATGGTGGTTTGAGATGAGGTCTTTAAGTAGTAAAATTTTAACTAAAAATCATGAGTTAACATTTTACTTCAGGGCAATTCGATGAATGTTTGACAGGATTTCTTTGACGAGTAAAAATTTAACTTAAAATTTAACTTAGGATGACAAGTTAAGTTGAATGCAATTTGATTATGGTTTGGCTGGATGTATTTGACGAGTAAAAATTTTGTTGCACCGGTCGCGTGTGATGAGTGAAATGTTTAATATAAAAATGATACTTGATAATGATTATGTCGATGGAAATTAACTTATGTTTAATTCATCGGATAGAAATCAACTCCATGTCTCACGGGTATCGTTGCATCGCTTAGTAATTGGGAGGATAAAAAAAATGTAATGGTTCAGAAATTGACTGCCAAAATTTGGGGGATGTGTTGAGCCGGGATTAGTGTGGGTGGAGTGCAGTTACACTATGGGTGGGGGCGTGCAGTGTGTATCACGCGCCATTTAATACGGAGCACCTTAAGGTGCCATATAGTAGTTCTATATATATCCCTTCTCTATCTCTACCTCTATCTCTACTACTTAACCAATAAGAGGGGCTTCCATCGTCCGTAAAAAAACCGAGCGAAAAAAAAATCTGTCCGATCCAAAACAAAACGGGCGAAAAAAGAAAAGAAAAACCAAATATGTCTTATCAAAAAAGGGGCGAAAAAAGGGAAAAGAAAACCCAATCCGATTCCGCGGTAAAAAAAAGGGCGAAAAGAAATAAAAAAGGAATCTGTCCGATTCAGAAAAATGGACGAAAAAAAAACCAGGTGAAAAGAAAGACCGGCCAAAAAAAAAACGAATCCACGTGGACGCGGTAAAAAAAGAGAAAAAAAATTAAAAAAACAAATCTGTCCGATCCAAAAAAAAGAATTATATGTGATGCGGTAAAAAAAAATCGAATCCTATTATATTTACTATATATCTCTATCTTCTCTATCTCTACTACTTAAAAAATTAAAAACGTTTCCGTTGTTCGTAATAACGAAAAAAGGGCCAAAAAAAACATTAAAACAAAAAAAAAGTTCGATTCAAATTACTTAATCTCATCTTTCCGTGAAAATCTTATCTTATCTTAATCTCAATCTTTCCGAGGGGACGAGCGACACCCTCCGTCCATGCCTGCGCGATGAAACGCCAACCAAAGCAGAAAAGACGAAATTGAGCAAAGGGATAAACTAGATTAAAGTTCCCAAAATTAAAAGAGGATAAACGATATTGAAACTCCCCTAACTCAAAAAGAGGGAATAAAATAGATTGAAATTTCCCGACAAAATTCTCTAAATTTAATTTCGGGTAAGAACCATAAAATCACAAGTCCCTGAGCTCACCGGAGCTTTCCGGGAAGCAGCACCGCTGCACCATTAAGAAAATTAATGTTAGTGGTTTTCAGTAAATTGAAGTTCAACATTAAGATTCAGGTCAGTTGAGCGTGCGATGTAGTATTTGTGTGTCCTGATTAAGCTTATCCTGCGCGGTAATAAACAAGACATTTAATGGGAGTTGATTGCATCTTAATCTGCTATTTCTATGATAATGATGCACCATGAAGACTCATAGTTTTGCTTCCATTGACCTATAGACTGAAAAATATTTAGTCAGCAATCCATACCAGTTTATAAATACTGTTGATTGTTGACTACAGTTTAGTTAGGAGTAATTCATACTAGTTTTAAATACTTGTTGGTTTTGATTGGAGTAGATGGGTAGGAGCGTTTGTAGGATGTCGCGTGTCAACCTGAGAGCTTTTATAGCGAGTTTAATGACATTTAGTATATAATGGATAGATTTCTGCATAATTGTATGACGGCCTGACTAATCTGATGGGCCTGCACTGCAAACCTGCTAGAATGCCCCTATGACCTTTCTTCCGTTTAGGCTGCGTTCGTGAGCATGGGTTGGGAACCCTCCCTCCCTTGCACACAAAATGGAGCATGCTTATTTTCATACCGTTTAGCAGCAGTCAGTAGTTAGGGATGAGAAAGAATTATGCGTTACAAGTAACTGTCAGTGGTACACAAAGAGCTGTTCATTTACTCTTCTTTCCTGGTCATATTGATATAGGTTAGTTCGTGCTCTTACTCCACAACAAAACAAAATACTATTTGACTGTTTTGGCAAGGGACTACCTAGACGAATCTTCAAGGAGAGAAGCGACGGAGCACCGCCACGCCATCCATCGGGTCTCCAAGAGAACCAGATTGGGCTTTCGCGGCCACCGCTAGAGGGGATGAGATGGCACGACAACACCCTCAGGAGGGGAATGATGCTCGAACGACAACGTGCCGGCCCGGTCAAGGCTGGTTGGGTTTTCACCCGCCGTCCACGCCGCCTATCCACAACTGTCGCACTAGTGCTACACCACCATCTAAACCTCCGCCGGCGCGTAGGCACCACTGCACGGCGCCGCCCCCTGCGGCCAGCCACCGCGTGCCGCCACCGCGCCGCACCTTGCTAGCCTCCGCTCCGCCGCCTCACATTCGGTCGCGCCGGCCACCGGTCTTCACCGCCGACACCGAGCCTATCCCGCCTCCTTGCGCTACGACTGCGAGCCGCCCGCGCCTTGCACGTTGCACCAGCCTTCGCACGGCCGCCGCCCCGTGTGGCTCTCTCCGTTGCGCAGCATCCCTCCTCCGCTGCAAGCCAACAGCCGCCAGCCTCTCCAGCTTCGGCACGTTGCTCTCCCGGGGGACCCAACGCGGCGGTGCCATATTCAAGCACGGACTGCGGAATCCGGGGCGCCGCCGCCGATCAATGGTCTCCACCACCGCACCGGCCATTCGCCACCTGTCCTCGGCGCAGAGCAGCCTGCCTGCCGCGACCCCCAGCGAGAGTGACGTGAGGCCCCAGCACCGTCGCCGTCACGATCCCCGCCGCCTTCCCACTGTCAGCGCCCACCCTGCCGACCCCGCCAGATCCGACCAAAGCGGGGCGGGATCTGGCAGTCACCCCGCCTCGCTGCCCTGCGGCTCCCTTGGCCACCACGCGCGAAGTTGGCAAGAAGCCCCGCCGCCGCCGTCCTTCGGCCGCGTTGGCTTGCCGGTTCCGCTCGGCGGTGGCAGGCGGAGGAGGAAGAGGTGGGGAGAGGGGGCGGCTAGGTCATCGCCTCCCGAGCCACCCGGGAGAGCAACGTGGGAGGAGGATTCGCTTCGCACTTCTACTAGACTCAGTAACTCTGTTGTTATAGGGAACATGTAAAACAAATAAGGTGCTCCAGTAAAGTATAAAACACCCATGGATCAGTTGTTACCCTGTGGTCATGAAAACATACATAAGTTCAAATAAGGTGCTATTATTTTTGTTTAATCATGAAAGTGAAACAAATGCCTTCTGAAACCAGATCGAGCAAGCCAAATGGGACTGCATCATAGGTAAGATTAAAGTTTTCCCCTTTTTGACATCAACTGTTATCATCAACTGCATATTCTTTTGTCCGTAGAGATTTGCATATTTGTTTTCATTGATAGAGATTAGATCAGATCCAAGAGAGTGCCAAATCTGTCCTGTAGCATTTGTCTACATTATTGTATGTCTATAAGTAGTACACTTATGTACCATAGATTTCATTTTTGGTAACATATAAGTTGCATTGTATACATGATTGATTCTTTTAGTACTCTTTTGGATCAAATAGCATTTGTGCAGTGACTAAATGTACTATTTTCTTTATTTACTTGCAGTCTCCCATTGTTTGCTGAGGCCATTAGTACTCTTGCATAGATGGTGGTTCAATTGAACAATTAGGAACTGCAGCACTGGACGAAAGAGGAATAGGCTTGTATGAGATTTCTTCTGTTCTATGCAAAACGTCATAACTCGTTAATTATGTCTTCAAACTTTTTCATATTCCGGGGAGCATGTCTGTATGTCACCAAACTGTTCACCTGAGCAAATGGTCCAATAATGAATATATGATATGACTTTATGCTTTGTCATGGTATGTTGCTAACTGTTAGGGCCTGCTAGTGCAATTTTCTCACTAAGATATTTCGTGCAGTGATGAAATGCATGTTTGTATTGTACAATGCTTTTAAATTTATTATACAAATCTATCAACATGTCAAATAATAATGCCCTTTAAGTGTTGATTAATATTTTTTATTTTAAAAGTTGAGCGTGTTAAATGAGGTTTCACAGATGCATTGAAATTTATTGTGTTACAATAAAACCTGCTGCTGCACAATCCTAGATATCAATATGCGTGTCATCTAGGTGCACTTGGCTGATGAGCTGTTGGAGTTGTCCATATCCTCCAGGAAAATGTGTTGATGGGTTATGCGGGGGGCTCGGGCTCTGGGGCACTGAGACATGGGGATAGATTTGAAAATCTCATGGTAAATTTATGAAGAAATTTGAGATTGATCAAATGTATCTATGTACAAATTGTGGATAAAAAAATTGTCAAATGTTCTCTTTTAGAGAAGAAATGAAACAATTCATGTTATAATATTGGTGCATATACCTTTTGTGCAAATATTTAATTAATTTACCTTTTGTGTATATATAAGATGTGATTAATTGCTCCATGTAAATTTACTACTCTCTTTGATAAAAAATTAAAACCTATATGATTTTTAAATTATTTTGTCTTGGGGTGCGTGACCACGATTTTATGTTTCAACAAGTTTATAAAACACTATGGGACTTATTATTTTAATGCTAAATATGGGTAGATCATTTAGCATTCGAATAAATACATGCATATCTTTGATTGGATATTCATACTTTTAGACATATGTTTCTTTGTTTGGTTATTTTGATTTGTATTATCAAATATCACCCCAGAGGTAGTAAAAACAGATTACTAGTATTTATAATAGCAGTAATAATATCTACCCGTGCAACATGGGCTGATTTTTTTTCAAGTACTAGTGAGCGTGCACGTGCAAGGCACGTCACTTGCACGTCGACATATATTGACCATATACATCCATCGCCTAAATCAATCATGTGGGTTAGTATGTGGTAACATAAATCATAAAAAAACTATGTTCTGGTAATGTAATCTTATTGGAATAAATCAATCCTCATTGGTTATCTCCCTGCAAAAAAAAAAAATCCTCATTGGTTATCTTTCCACATGTTGGCGAGCTTACCATATCAATTTGAGATTCTGTATGTACTCAAAGATTTCTTGTTTGATCAAATTTATTTTGAATTTGTAAAAATAAACCCCTACCCCCATGCCTCTCTATGCCATTTTTCTTCCGTACATTGACATTTTTCCCTTTGCATATGTCTGAAGCAGCTACAAACACTGACTAAACATGTCAACGTGTGTAAGTTATTTTCAAGATGAGCCGACTCACAACTGTACCGGCTCCCCAATAAAATGTTTTACAACTACCTTTATGCAAATAGCCACAAGCCGTCCTTGTATTCCCTTATCACGTCTGCATCATTGGTGTGGATTGCTGAGTACGGTGGTTGTACTCAACCTTGCTATTATTCCCCCTTTTCAGAAGGGTAGTGCTTCTGAGCTGAAGACGAAGTTGGAAGACCAAGGCTCAGACCCCAGTTGAGTTTTGCCTGTGGAGTGGAGCTGAAGCCCCGCTAGGATCGCCTTTTTCGCTGCTGCTGCTTTTGTTTCGGTGTGAGGACTAAGTGCCTCTTCTGTAAGTATTTTACGCTTTATTTACGTTTGGAACTGTATATTACTTGTCGTTTTGTGTACCCTGGCTGGTCCTGGACAGGGATTTAATACACAAGATAGTCTGGAAATTTGGGCTAAATTTCTGGGCGTGACACTTATGTACCATAGATTTCATTTTTGGTAACATATAAGTTGCATTGAATACATGATTGATTCTTTTAGTACTCTTTTGGATCAAATAGCATTTGTGCAGTGACTAAATGTACTATTTTCTTTATTTACTTGCAGTCTCCCATTGTTTGCTGAGGCCATTAGTACTCTTGCATAGATGGTGGTTCGATCAATTGAACAATTAGGAACTGCAGCACTGGACGAAAGAGGAATAGGCTTGTATGAGATTTCTTCTGTTCTATGCAAAAAGTCACAACTCGTTAATTATGTCTTCAAACTTTTTCATATTCCGGGGAGCACGTATGAATGGCACCAAACTGTTCACCTAAGCAAATGGTCCAATAATGAATAGGAGTATGACTTTATGCTTTGTCATGGTATATGTTGCTAACTGTTAGGGCCTGCTGGTGCAATTTTCTCACTGAGATATTTCGTGCAGTGATGAAATGCATGTTTGTATTGTACAATGCTTTTAAATTTATTATACAAATCTATCAACATGTCAAATAGTAATGTCCTTTAAGTATTGATTAATATTTTTTATTTTAAAAGTTGAGCCTGTTAAATGAGGTTTCACAAATGCATTGAAATTTATTGGGTTACAATGAAACCTGCTGTTGCAACAATCCTAGTATATCAATATGCGTGTCACCTAGGTGATGAGTTGTGGGAGTTGTCCATATCCTACAGGAAAATATTATGTTGATGGGTTATGCGGTGGGCTGGGGCTCTGGGACATTGAGACATGGGGACAGATTTGAAAATCTCATGGTAAATTTATGAAGAAATTTGAGATCGATCAAATGTATCTATGTGCAAATTGTGGATAAAAAATTGTGAGATGTTCTATTTTGGAGAAGAAATGGAACAATTCATGTTATAATATTGGTGCATATACCTTTTGTGCAAACATTCAAATAATTTACCGTTTGTGCATATGCATAAGATGCAATTAATTAGTCCATCTAAATTTACTACTCCCTTATACAAAAATTAAAAGTTATATGATTTTTGAATTATTTTGTCTTGGGGTGCGTGACCACGATTTTATGTTTCAACAAGTTTATAAAACACTATGGGACTTATTATTTTAATGCTAAATTGTAACGCCCCGATTTTCGCTCGGGATTAAAAATCATTTAATAATGCATTTCCCAGAAATTAAATAAAAAGTTAAGCAATTTATCCAAGTGAAATATTGAGGGAATTAAAAATTTCCTTTAAAAATCATTGGCCGAGAATATTTTGTAATATTCTTTGTGCCCTAAATACTCTCCGGAATTTTCCGTGAATTTTCGGAGCTCAAGAAATAACTATAACAATACAAAGTTCATGGGATCGCGACAGCGGTGGCGGCGGCCGGTGGATGCGGTGGATTGATTTGCTGGTGAGGTGAGGCGGGCGGAGCGGCGGCGTGGGTTCGTTCCGGTGGGCGGCGCGGCATGGGGATGGCGCGGTGTGGTGCGGTTTCTTTCTTTCGTAGCGATTCTTTTTTTTCGTGCGCGGTGCGGTTTCTTTCTTAGGGATGACAGGTGGGACCCACGTGAGAGTGGGTCTAAAAGATTGCGGGATTGGTAATGAACTGGTATTTTTTATATTAGTAGATTAGCATAGAGTATAGATATAGATTTAATCAAGAATTTGTGCAACCGGACCCACGTGTCAGTGAGATAATAACACAGGATTAAGAGGATGATTACTGTACAAGATTAATTAAAGGAACATGGGTCCCACCTGACAGTGTCCCTTTTCATCTCTTCTCGATTTCTCCTCTTCTCGTTCCTCTTTCTTCTTCACGCGCGCACGAGCGGAGGAGGGCGAGGCGCGGCGAGGGGTGTGGGGCGCGGTTTTTTTTCGATTTGGCGACGGTTAAGCGCTAATTGGAGGGTTAAGCGCTAATTGGGAGGGTTAAGCGCTAATTGCAACTAAACAACTCGTGCTTTTTATATTAGTCTAGATACGAACACACATTTGAAGTATTAAATGTAGACTAATAACAAAACAAATTACAGATTCCAACTGTATAACTGCGAGACGAATTTATTAAGCCAAATTAATCCGTCATTAGCAAATGTTTACTATAGCATCATATTGTTAAATCATGGCGTAATTAGGCTTAAAAGATTCGTCTCACAGTTTACATACAAACTGTGAAATTGTTTTTTTTCATCCACATTTAATGTTTCATGTATGTGTATGACGGATTTTTTTAAAGAAGTTTGAAGGGAACTGCCCGATTCCAAATTCCCAAATCTTCTTCCTGGTAGGAGTAGCTGCCAAGAGCCCAAGAAGTCAATAACGTGCCAGAAATGCCCCCTGCTCCCTCGCATCCACTCCTGCCCCCAGCTTTCTCCATTCCACCCCATTCTTGACTCGGGAGTACCCAGCTAAGATCAGGGAGCTCATCTCCAGGAGACGGTAATTAACAGGTAACTGCTCTGGTTCTCCTCGTCTCTTCTGCTCCATCTCCAGCGGCCAGTGATTCTTGGTGTGCCACTACACTACTAGCTAGTGGTACTCCAAGAAGTCCTCCGACGGCCAACGCCAGCTCAATCGCTGCTTTTCCCCAAAGGCGAATCTATCTGCATCTGGATTACCAAGGTATTTTTGGGCTTCTGGCACATACGCACACCTCTTTTTATACTCTGTTGTTCTACACCGGCGACCTGTTGTTAACTTGTTAATCTGTTCTTGTACAAGGACGGCTAGTGAATAGAAGGGGGAGAGAGAGAGATGGACGGAGCAGCAGTTAGTGCTGCCACTGGGGTGATGGGTTCCCTCCTTGCCAAGCTCTCTGCCTTGCTGGGAGAGGAATACAGGCTTCTGAAAGGTGTCAACTCTGACATTAGGTTCTTGAGAGATGAGCTGACTGCCATGAACAACTTTCTTATCAAGATGTCAAATATGGAGGAGAACCTAGGTGAGCAGGAGAAGGAGTGGAGGAACAGGGTCCGAGAACTGAGCTATGATATCGAGGATTGCATCGATTTATTCATGCGCAAATTCAATCATGGGGATGTGGATGCCAACATTGTCCGCAGGACGGCAAAAAAGATAAGAATGTTATGGTCACGCCATGAAATTGCTAGCCAGATCCATCAACTTAAGGATCGTGTTAACGAAGAGAGTGCCCGTCGTTTGAGGTATAGATTTGGTGAAAGCAATGCCCGCATAGTTGAAATTGATCCTAGACTACCAGCACTCTATGTGGAAGCAGAGAAACTTGTTGGCATCCATGGCCCTATGGAGAAGATCATTGATCTGTTGACAAAACAGGATGGATCCTCACAACAGCTGAAAGTGGTTTCTATTGTGGGCTTTGGGGGCCTTGGCAAGACTACTCTTGCTAACCAAGTATTTAAAAAAATCAAGCATCAGTTTGATTGCACAGCTTTAGTATCTGTTTCACGGAGTCCTGACATAAAGAAGATCTTATTTGTTTTGCTTAAAGATATGATCAACGAAAACAATTCTAATGATGAGAAGCACAAAAAGGTTGTTGGGATCAAGGCAGAAAAATCAGATGATGAGAAACAACTAATCAATAAGCTCAGAGAATACCTAACAAGTAGAAGGTGGGCACAAAAATAATTGGTTCTCTTTCATTTACTTTCCTGTTAAAGTCTTCATCTTAAAATGTTCAAGTCGTTTCCATTTGTTGAGGTCCCTTTTTCCTCTGCTGTACAATTTGATACAAGCCAATTCAAAACCCATGTAAATAAAATCATTACTCATATTTGTAATTAATTGTTAAACTTGATAATATAAGACTTTGATGCACTTGACCAAAATTTCTTATGAACTGTTTTTTCCTTGTACATATTTCTTACTACCATTAGAAATTCAACCCTCACAATGAAAATGTTCATGTTGTTTTGGCATCATTTGGATAATATATAGTACTTTTCTTTGAGAGGATTTGACAGGTGGCTACTTATACTTTGCACATTTAGTATTGAATTTGTTCTCCAGAAGCAGTATACTATGTTTGCACGGTATCTCTTCAGTAAATTTCATGTTATTTTTAGCAATATCTACCTTGTTAAACTTGACTAATTCACTATAACATCTACATAGGTACTTAGTCGTTGTTGATGATATTTGGAGTGCATCTGCATGGGAACATGTGAAGTTAGCTTTCCCTGACAACAATCTTTGCAGCAGAATAATTGCAACCACGCGGAACACTAATGTCGCAAAATCATGCTGCTCTGGTTTTCAACACTATATTTACAATATTCAACCTCTAGATGAGCAAGATTCCTATAAGCTATTTCTCAAAAGGCTCTCTCACACGGAGTCCGATTTTCCTTCTCACCTGGGGGAATTATCTCATGCAATCACAAAGAAGTGTCATGGTTTGCCATTAGCTATCATTTGTGTTGCTAGTCTGCTAGCTAATAAACCAGAGACAAAAGACCAATGGGAGCATGTTCACAATTCTATCAGTTCGGCATTTAGTTCACAGATAATGAAGGATATACTGCTGCTTAGCTATTATGACCTTCCATATCATCTGAAGACTTGCTTGCTGTATCTTAGTATATTTCCAGAGGATTACTGGATTAGTAAAGTAGATCTGTTATTGAGATGGATAGCTGAAGGATTCATTCCTGAAGTGAAGGATCAGGCATTGTATCAAGTTGCAGAAAATTACTTTAATGAGCTTATAAACAGAAGCATGATTCAGCCAGTCAACATCGACTATGATGGTAGCGCAAATGCATGTCGAATGCATGATGTAATGCTTGAGCTGATCGTATCCCTGTCTGAAGATGAGAACTTCAATACATTAGTAGATGGGAAGGTGTATAAATGTTCTTCTAGCAATATTCGCAGACTCTCCCTCCAATCCAGCTGTGTGGAAAATGATGTGATGCAGGATTTAATGAACAAGTGCTCACATATTCGCTCTCTTAGCTTCTTTCGGGAAAATAAAGAAACACCTCATCTCCCAAAGTTCCGTTATCTGAGAGTATTGGTATTTGAGGATTGTGATAGCTTAGGAAACCAACATATTAAATATCTCAGATTCTTTTGCCAATTAAAGTATTTGAGAATCAATTCTGAAGGTATCACTGAGCTTCCGGATAAAATTGGCGACCTGAAAAATTTACAAACACTGGACATACATGGAAGTAAAATTGGAAAACTTCCAGCAGCCATCGGCCGTTTACAAAATTTGTTGTATCTACATGTTAATTCTGATGTTGAATTACCTGATGAGGTTGGAGATCTACAAGCTTTGCAGGTGCTGTCAGATGCTTTCTCTTATAACTCTATTAAGTTCGTGGAAGAGCTTAGGCGGCTTACTAAGCTAAGGTCGCTTCACATTGGACTACATTCCAGTTTAAAACTTTGTTATCATGACATGAGAAGGTATAAGGAAGCTTTGAAATCCTCTCTAACTGTGTTAGGTAAACACAGTCTGCGATCACTAGTAATTTCACGTGCTGATTGCCTGGGTGATTACCTGATGGATCTATTATGTGACACTGTCCCCTGTCTCCAAGTACTTGTAATGTATGGCCCCTGGAATGGCATGCTTTCTGAGAGGTTAGCATCTCTTGATAATCTGTCTTTTCTTGCCATTTGTGTCAGAAGCATTAAACAGAAAGATCTTTGGGTGCTTGGGGGCTTGCCCTCACTGCTGAAGCTTGAGCTACATTTACTCTATGGCCCTGATGAAAGGCTGATTATCAGCAGTCAACTATTCCAGTGCTTGAAGAAGTTCAAATTGAAATATGAATTTGGTGGTGGACTAAGCATGGTGTGTGAAAGGGAAGCAATGCCAAAGCTCCAAATGCTACATCTTCGGTTTAAAGCAATGGAAACGAAGTCCAATACGGGTTTCGAGTTGAGGCTCGAGCACCTTTCAAGCCTGCGGCACCTCAGTGTCACAGTTGATTGTGATGATGCCACTAGAAGGAGAGTTGAGGCTGCCGAAGCCACCATCCGGAACACAGTGAGAATCCACCCTCGATGCCCCACACTAGAAATCAAAAGGAAGTGGGAAAGCGACATGGTAAAGGATGAGATGGAGAGATGGGAGTGCACTATAGAAGAGGAGGAGGTTCAGCATCAGGATCCCTAACAGTTTGTCTTGCAAGCATTCAGAAGTTCTGCAAGGTATTGGTTTGTCCACTATGACCGGACATCGTTTTTCTTTGATTGAATGTCTGGTGATGTCTACTGCTCTCCCATTTTCATATTACAAGTCGTTTTAATATTTTTTTAGTCAAACTTATTCAAGTTTGATCAAATTTATAAAAAAAATAGCAACATTTACAATATCAAATTAGTTAAATGTAACATTGAATATCCCCGAAAAGAAAAACATTGAATATATTTTATTTTTGTTTTGTAGTGAAAATGTTACTAAATTTTTCTATACATTTCATCAAACTTAAAGAATTTTGACTAGAAAAAAGTCAATGCGACTTATAGTATGAAACTGAGGGAGTAGATTGGTTTTGTTTCATTGCCCAGTGTGGTATTCTCGGCTGTGTGACTCGTGTACAATTTATGATTTACATCCCTAGGCTGCAGAAAGTTCATTTTACACCTAAGCTGCACCAATAGAGCAACCAAGTTTTAACAAGTACAACCATGGGGGCATTCTCTACTCTCCCCTGCTGCTAATCGTCCTGTTCATTAATCTTCCCACCTTTGTGCTGCTGATCACTGGGCCGCCCCCATCCTATCAAGGCACGCCTTACCAAATATCCTATCCATTCATTGAACTGATTGCTGGCTTTCTGCTCGGTTGGCCGGATTTCTCCAAATATTGTTCCTCAACTAACTTTCGACATTAAATAAGTCAATAAGGTGGAAAGTATTTGTTGTTTCCTGCATTCCAGACTAACACCCATATGCATTTTTTAATAAGAGGATTATATACAGACATATTTGTAGATGCTGTCAATTTTTCCGATAAATTCAATTTATTTAGATATCAGATTCTTGCATCTTCTTTAGTTGAATTTTGTACTCTTGTTAATACTAATACGTAAATATAACTCATGAAGTTTTTTATTTAGATGCAAATTGCACTCTCCATTCTATAAGTTGGGTAAATATGCATGCCATGTAGTATCATTTATGCATTGTCCCTTTTTTTTTCATCATTTGTTACATAAGTATAAAACAAGCTAGCCAGTTTAAAACCATATGATTCTAAACTGTGCATATGTAGTTTCGCAACCTGCAACAAGTGCAAATAAGAGTTCAAGGAATTCTTTTAAAATTCCTAGCCTATTTTTGATGAGTTAGAATGAATTTTAAGGAAATTTTAGATTTCACTTAGAACTTGTAAATATCCCCCAAAAAGCTTAATAAACAATGGAGTTCTAAAAAAAAGTGATCAATTTGGGAAACCTTAAAAAATGGAATCTGAACACAAAGAGTCCACAAAAAAAGTTTTGTAAATTTTCAAAAATCTTAAGAAGTCTCAGCTATACTGGCCATACCTGTGTCAAATTAAAAATATCAAACGTTGAAGCATGGAGAGAGAAGTAGCTCTACTCCATTCCTCACCCTCCCTAGCCACAATCCCTGCTTTGTCCAACTGTTCCCTACCCTCCCTAGCCACAATCCCTGCTTTGTCCAACTGTTCCCTACCCTCCCTAGCTAGCCACATACCACAGCTTTCACTTCTCTGCCACCATCTATTTCATAGTTTTAAACTTCTTATATCATCTGTATTGCATGTTTGGAGCAACTTGACACTTTCACGTGAGACCAGAAAACATTTTTGGTGAATACCAATCATGTTGTGTTTGTTAGCATTTTGTACGAATCGTAGCTTCTCAAAAAGCTGTGAAGGATGAGCTGAACAACATGCATACCCAGCTGGCGAACATTCAGTCACTCACTTCTTTTGACATAATTTTTACAGTATTTACATGCTTTCACATATGCTGAGGTTTTGATTGATTAACCAGAGGTACACATCCTCAGGTCAACAGAACACACATTCACACAAGTTCAGATTACACAGATACATTATCAAATTCAGCTATCTGTATTGCGAGCCTCTGTATCTGATATTCCCTTCGTTTTAAAATATATGACACCGTTAACTTTTAAGCATTACGTTTGACCATTCATCTTACTCTTATTTAAAAATTTAGTGCGAATATATAAAAATACTTTTTTTAGATAAAAGGTGTATTGCCCTTCTTTTCAGAAAGCATAACATTTTTTAAATAAAAGTTGTAGTGACCTACATTTCAAAAGGCATGACATTTTTTATATAAAAGGAGTAGCACCCTGCTTTCCAGAAAGCATGACAGGAACAAAGTATTTGCTTGGAGTTCCAGCTTACAATCAGAGCATCAACAGCCACACTTTGCCGCCCCAAAAAAGTAGCCCAACTACCAGACCCACCATGTGGAAAAACCACATCGTGGGGCTCAGAGATGAGTCTTAAGTCTAGAATTGATGTAAGGAGGATGTTCAGCAAGAGCACCAATGACAGTTTATTTCTTCAGATCATAGAAGTCCTTTCAGGTCCGTATTATCCTCCGAAACAAAAAACGCATTGTTGTAGGGCTATCTTATTTCCATCCACCATATGATTTTTTTATTTTAGATTATGTTCGTCACTAGAAGTTCCTCAACTGCTAGTTCAGTGCTAACTTGTTTTTCCCCGGATGGAATTAACTTCTATTAAACTGCAGGACTAGCACTGTCCGACCACAAAGGCTGATACATGGTCTTGTCTGCGACCTAGCCAAAGCTCAGAGAACTGAAGCACCTCAGTGCCACAGCTGATTGTGATGATGCCACTAAAAGGAGAGTTGAGGCTGCAGAAGCTACCACCAGGAACACAGTGAGCCACCCTGGATGTCCCACACTAGAAATGAAGAGGAGGTTCAGCATCAGGATCCATACAGTTTCTCTCGCCGGAATTCAGTACTCCTGCAATCTCAGTTCCAGGCTAATCTCCAGATTCTGGTCACTGTTTTTTTTTTTTAATTGAGTGAAACAGCAGGAAGGTCCCTGCTGGAAGCTTTTATTAAGAATGTTATATACAAGAGCAATTTTATGGTCCTTGAGGAGGTACCATGAGGTTCATGGTACCAAAAATTTAGCGTAAAATTTGGTACCTCATGGTACCTCATAGTACCTAGGTACCAAGAGGTACCAAATTTATAATAGAAAAAGTGGTACCTCATGGGATCGCAATTCACAACCATGGTTATAGCCAAATCGCGCTCACCTTACTTGTTTTATTGATCTTACATGTCACAGACCAAAAATTCTATAACTTGTGTAGACATCCATGCCATGCATCATTTATGCATTCTCCCTTTTTTTTTTTTTTGCATCATTTGTTGCATAAGTATGAAACTAGCTACCCCAATTTAAAACCATACGATTCTAAATTGTGCACAATATGAGAGTATGCAACAAATGCAAACAACAATTATAGGAATTTTTTTTATGTTGTTGGATTATTTATGATTACTTAATATGATTCTTTTATGAAATTTTAGGTTTCATCTTGAACCTGTAAAAGTCCCAAAAAAGCTGAAAAATGTCCACGCATAAAATATTTTTAAATTTTCAGAAACATAAGCTTATCCCAGTTAGGCTGGTCATAATTGAGTCCACTTAAAACATTAAATTTTGAAGCATCGAAAGCTGAACGTGTCCTGCTCCGTTCTTCACCCTATTCTCTTTTCTCTGGAGCCCATCCACCACTGGATCATACCTTAGTACCAAAATACCTGCTTTGCCCACCTGTTCCCTGGAAAACCGACTCTAAAGTTTGTCAACAAAACCATCTGTGATGGTCTACTTTTACATATATTCCATCTATCCTGCATATATTAATCTTGCACCAGTCTACTGATGGTGACTTTCACTTAACCACCTTCTCTTCATAGTTTTAATCCTGGGTACCTTAAAAGTTTGTAACAACTTGATACTTGGACGGGGAAACAAGAAAAATCTTGGTTAATTATGTTGTTGTTTTAAGCATTCTGTATGAATAATAGTCTCTCCTTACTAACTTTGCAGAACTATCTACTACTCTGTTCTCGAAAAAGGCAAACTCTAGTTATGAATCTAGACACGCATCTGTCCAGGTTCGTAAGCTAGGATTGGACTTTTTCTGGGACGGAGGGAGTAGACTAGAGTATTTCATAACTGATGGAATTGACAGACTGACTCCTAAAAGGTAAGAATTTCAAAAACTGTTAGTCTGAAACTGAGTGTTGATCTGGCATGACTTACAACAAAATGGAAAAAGAAAATTCCCTGACTGATGGAACAAAAATAATCTATGTTAAAAAAACTAAAAAAAAAAATCAAGTGAACCCCTTCTAGAAAAGTAGTTAATGACATGTATAATGTTTATTCTTCGAAAACAAATATTATTTTTCTTCCGAGATTGGAGCTTTAATAGTAGTGAAACTGCTGACTGTGGTTAAGTGGGATCAGGTATTCTTGGCACCTAAGTACAGGTGGAGTATGTTGAAATTATATTATATATCATGATCAAGGATACGGACTACCCTGATATACCCTGCTTTTATTAATTGAAATCCATAATAAGAGAGTTTTACTTGGGGGGAGAAGGTAGGGAGAACCAACTATACATCAGAGTTTGAACAGAAACGAGGTAACAGAACACATAAGGCATGAATCATTAGAAGACACAGAGCTACTCCAGGAAGAGATTTGTGTATAACCATTTACCGATTGAAAATCATTAATTAATTATTTAAGAACAACAGCACCAACATATAGTTAACTATGCATAACATATCACATGTATCCATGTGACTTCTTTTTGGCAGAAGTGAACTACGCACATTTCAAAGCAGAGACAGCCATGTTACAGTTTTTCGAGGACAGCATATTCTAAATTAACAAGATGCCATGTTTAAACAAAGCTCTGGTGGGTACTACAATATGTTATATGTCAGGTGTGTGCTTTAAGGCAAATAATCAATTGTGGGCTGCTAACTTACTGTCGGGAGGAAGGGGATGTGCAAGATCCACCTTATGGGAGATCCAACACCATTCTATCATCCACAGCCACTGCATCTTCATTTCTTCCCCTCTCATTTACTAGTGAACCACATCTTGACTAGGGTTAGACAAAGAGCTCAACATGGCTGGAGCTATAGTGAGTGTTTCAACTGGTGCCCTGAGCACCCTGCTTCCTAAGCTCTCCCTGTTGATCCAAGGGGAGTACAAGCTTCTCAAAGGCGTGAAGGGTGGGATCTCCTTTCTGAGGGATGAGCTGACCAGCATGCATACCCTTCTGGTGAAGCTGGCGAACAACGAGGAGAAGTTGGATGAGCAGGTGAAGGATTGGAGGAACAAGGTGCGTGAGCTGAGCTATGATATTGAAGACTGCATCGACCTTTTCCTGCACAAGGTGAGCAGTTCTAATGCTAAAGCGAGCCTTGTCCAGAAGACGGCAGCAAAAATTAGAAAGTTATGGTCGCGCCACAAAATCGCAAACCTAATTGAAGAACTTACGGCTCGTGTTACAGAAGAAAGTGATCGCCGCTCGAGGTATGATTTTAATGAAGTTGCTGATAAATTTAGCCATATTCAAATTGATCCTCGACTCCCAGTGCTCTATGTGGAAGTAGAGAAGCTTGTGGGGATCGATGGTCCTAGAGAGAAGATTATCGAGTGGCTGGAAAAGGATGAATCTCAGAAGCTCAAAGTAGTATGCATTGTGGGCTTTGGAGGTCTTGGAAAGACAACTCTTGCAAACCAAGTTTATCACAAAATGAAAGGTCAATTTGATTGTTCTTCTTTTATGCCAATTTCACGGAATCCTAATATATTAAAAATACTAGCTGACATGCTCAAAGAATTGGGAAGTAGTGTTGATACATCAGATGATGAGCGGCAGCTCATATGCAAGCTCAGAACATTCCTACAGCGTAAGAGGTATGTAGAAAAAACTGCAAATGGTGTTTTTCCATATATTTTAACCCTGTTTGAATATATTTCCCATGTTAAAATAGCTAGCACTGTAAAGCTCTTGTAGAGTCTGATCTTCAATTTTTGCTAGATTGCAATATCTTTGCAAGAAAAAAAAAGAAGAAAAACTTGATGGGCACTCCGATCATTGGTGCTTGCTTAACATTGGCATGATGAAATGTAAAATGAAAGGGGCAATCTGCACAGGAAAGTTAGAACCTTTAAGTAAAGGCTAAAAATAGTGATACTGTGGCTTCTTCATAGATCATAAAAATAAACCATCCATAGTTTCAGTGATTATGTTAAGGATTAGCTATATAAGCAATGCAATTCTGGAACAAATAAGATGGCATTGAACTTAAGGTCTTGTATTTACATCTATGCCAAATATTACAAAGTAGTTCGTTAAATTTTAGAAGTGATTTGGCACGATTCATATAAAGTGCTGAGTTCATCACAAAAATAATACTTCTTCAATTTTATATTTTAAGTAGTTTTGATTTTCTTAGTCATACTTCTTGAAAGTTTGACCAAGTGTATAGAAAAATATAGCAACACTTATAGCACTAAATCAGTTGAAAATATTTCTAGATATTTCTATAAATTAGAAAAAATGCCCGTGCGTTGCAACGGGTGAAGTCTATTTTAATTTTATTATTATATGGTTTAGTTAAGATGAAATTCACCGTGGGAGTTCGCTTGGATATATATATTTTTAGAAAATCATGAGTTGCAATTAGGAGTCCCATCGTCTCAAGTTAGCATGCGAGTTTTTTTAAACATATTTCTTACATGGTTCTTTCAGTATTATCAAAAGTGAACGATCTTAAAAACCGACTCAAATACGGATTTGTATTTCCAATATTAAACGAACTTAAAAACCGAATCATACATGGATGGCGTACCAAAATACCGGCAAAAACATCTTTAATTTTTATTATAGTAGAGACTTGGTCAAACTTTCAAAAAGTTTGACTTAAAAAATCAAAACGACTTGTAATGAAATGGAGGTAGTAATAGCAAGTCTGGTGTGTGGGCATCTCAGGCAGGGAATACATGCTGTAGCTGCAACAAATGACAAACTCCACCTTAATTAAATATTGGTTTCCTTTCACCTAAATGGCCAATCTATTAAACTTTTACAATCTAGTTCTCAAAAGGAATTGATGGTTTTTGGAGCAGGGCAGCATGGTATTTGCTGAAAATGACTGCACAATACATAGCTTGTTCGTTTTAAACTCTATGATTTATTAACCAGATCACGTTTTCTCAATGCTAACCAGGTACTTCGTCATTGTTGATGATATTTGGAGCACAAAAGCATGGGAAGTTGTCAAGTGTGCTCTCCCAGAGAACAATTTATGCAGTAGAATAATTTCAACGACAAGAAATGCAGATGTTGCAACATCATGCTGCTCCAGTTTAGCAGGATATATCCACAACATTCAGCCCTTAAATGAGCATGATTCTCAGAAGCTATTTTTCAAGAGGATTTTTGGGGACAAGTCAGCATGCCCTCCTTACCTTGAACAAGTCTCTCATGGAATCATTAGCAAGTGCCATGGATTGCCATTAGCTATTATCAGTATAGCTAGCCTGCTAGCTGGAAAATCACGTCTGAAGGAGCAATGGGAGCAAGTGTACAATTCTATTGGTTTTGCATTTAGTCATCAAGGAATTAGAGATATACTGCTGCTTAGCTACTATGATCTTCCTATTCATCTGAAAACTTGCTTGCTATATCTTAGTGTGTTTCCAGAGGATTACAAGATTGGTAGAGAAGAGCTAATATGGAGATGGATAGCTGAAGGGTTCATCAGTGAAGTGAAAGGTCAAACACTGGATCAAGTTGCTGAGAATTACTTCAATGATCTTGTAAACAGAAGAATGATCCAACCAGTTGACATCAAGTACGATGGCAGGGCAGATGCTTGCAAACTGCATGATATGGTGCTCGACCTTATAATTTCCCTGTCAACACAGGAGAATTTCACCACCATAGTGGAAGGGCAACAGTATAAATGTTCTTCTAATAAGATTCGTAGGATCTCAATACATTCAAAATGTCTGGAAGATGAAGTAATGCAGGAGATTATGACGAATTGCTCGCAAGTTCGTTCCATCAGCTTCTATGGATTTCAAGATCAGGAAATTAGTCTTCTCCCAACTCTTAATTCTTTGAGAGTACTAGCTTTTGAAAATTGGTACCATCTTGGTAGCAAAAGCATTAAACATCTTGGAAGGTTTTTCCAGCTAACATATTTGCGCATCGCTTCTCGTGGTATCTATGAGCTTCCAGAGCAAATAGGAGGTCTGCAGAATCTACTGACACTAGACATACGTGACAGTGGTGTCAGTAAATTGCCATCAACAATTGGTTGTTTGAAAAACCTGGTGCGTCTGCTTGTATATGATTATGTGGAATTGCCCAATGAGATTGGAGATCTACAAGCCTTGCAGCAGCTGTCACGTGCTGGTAACTATAACTCCATAGTATTTGTGGAACAGCTAAAGCGGTTGGCAAACCTAAGGGAGATTGACATAAAACTGCATGGTAGGGCACGACTTGGTGATCAGGATATGGCAAGGTATATGGAAGCTTTGAAGTCATCTCTTGCTGTGATGGGTAAACAAGGGCTTCAATCATTGGAAATACGCTACGATGATACGGTGATAGGAGAAAAACTCATGGATTTATTATGCTACTCACCATGCCTCCGAAAGCTTGTCATATATAGCTGCAGTATCTGTCGGCTATCCAAGAAGATGCCGTTGCTTGTTAACCTCAGGCATCTTGACATATGGGTCAGCAGCATTAAGCAGGACGATCTCTGCGTTCTTGGAAGCATACCCACTCTGCTCTTCGTCAGGTTATCTGTAGAAAATGGACCTGATGAAAGGCTTGCCATCAGCAGCCATCAATTCCGATGCCTCAAGCAGTTCATCTTCCAAAGTCTCGAAGGTGGGCTGGAGATGTTATTTTTGCAGGAAGCAATGCCTGAGCTCCGGTGGTTGTCTCTTTATTTCTGGGCAGAGGAAACAGACTGCAAGATGGGTTTTGAGTTCAGCTTCAAGCACCTTGCAAGCCTAGAGCACCTCGAAGTCACAATTGATTGCGAAGGCGCCACCAGGAGCCGGGTGGAGGCTGCAGAAGCTTCTGTCAGGAATGCAGCCAGTGCCCACCCAGGATGTCCCAGAATAGAAATCATCAGGAAATTTGAAGACTGCATGACAGATGATAAGGTCGACAAGGAGGAGATACTGAAGGATATAGATGGTCATGAAGTGGCTTTGCGTGAGATATGAATAACTGGAACTGCAGTTTGCAGTAACACCCTATGTGAGATTCTACTTCTACTTCTGCTTATTGCCTGAGACTGAGGATAAACTGCCTGCCACATGATCACTGTCGATGCATGGTAACTAAGTAATCCGTGTTTCCAACTCAGAACCATCATCATTTGGTTTTGTCTAATTAGTACCGGTATGTCAATACTGTTAAGTAGACCTTCTAGATTTGATTTGTAAACACATTGAGCTTTAAGATTTCAAATGTGGGTAGCCTGACTGTCAATGAGCGCATCTTGCTTGCGTTGCACTTTACTCAACGAGTCGAGGTGCACGGAAAGTCTGCAAGACATTATTAATCACTTCTACAATTTCTAAACTTGTTTAAATGGACCAAGACAAGAAAATATGTACTATGATTTATTGCTGCAACAATTATAACCGAAAAAAGAGAAGAAAAGATATCTTAGAGCTTGCCATGGAACACTGGAGCAGTTGGTAACACTGCATTATGTATAACACCTGAATCGCCGTCCCCACTCGACCTGTGGGCCCCACGTGTCATGGGGATCGCGCGTGCGTGACGTGTGTGCGTAGCAGAGCGAGCGGATCAGGATGCCTGCGCGGCTTGGCTGGCTCTTTTGCGGTTTGGCCCCTCCGGTTATCCACATATTTGCGATATTGGCCACCCCAAGTTAAAGTTAGTAGTAGTAGTACGCTAGTACTCCCTCCGTTCTAAAATATAAGGCACAACGACCCTTAACCCAAAGACCAAGAAATAATTATTATTATCTTGTAGTTTGGATCATCCTAATAAATGTAATGCATGCATCCAATAGGATTAGATAATTTGATATTGGAGGATTTTAAAAAGTAGTAATTTAATAGAGAAGATGTCATAGTTAATTGCATGCTTGCATGTATGCCTTATATTATGGAACATGTAAGAAAAGTGGTTGTGCCTTATATTATGTATGCCTTATATTATGGAATATGTAAGAAAAGTGGTTGTGCCTTATATTATATTATGTAATGGAGGGAGTATTACTTATCTCAGTAGGGTTCTTTTGGGTCCTAGGGGGCTGTCAAAGTCAATCTTACTGAGAGCTGTTCAACGTGTAACAAGGAGGGTAAATTTATGATCTTTAAAAAATTTCCTCCCTCCGTTCCTGTATACATCATCAGACAGTATACATATTTAAACTTTAACCACTTTTATTTTAAAAACAAATTTGGAGTTATTTAAAAATATAACATATTATCCAATTATGTTCGTGTTAATATAACTGTTCAATTTTGGTTTAACGAAATATAATAATTTAAAAGTAATCCATGTTTAAATTCCATTAAACAAGGAGAGCCTTTCTTAAAACAATGGGAGTCTTTCTTCTCGCCGAGAGCCTTTTCTTAAAACAATGAAAACCCTCCAGTTTTTTCTCTCCATTTCTCCCTTGTAGGCCCAGCCCATCCCAGCAAACATTAGGCCTATTCTTTTTAGCTTATTCATCGGAGATTATTTGTTTAAAAATACGTTTTCTAAAAAGAGTTTCTTCTATGGTAATATTTTTAAAATTTATTCTTAAATAGATAATTCACGGTAATAACTCATTCAATAATATAAATCAATTGAACGGCCCAAAACTGAATAGTCTGGATTCTCTTGTGTCGTTCAACTAGAACAAACCTGGTTGGTTTGCGAAGCTTTTTTTTAATTGTTATTTGAACTTTATTGGTCTAGTCAACCTAGAAATAAATAATAGTTAATTCAAAAAGATTGTTTATATAGCATAAGGAAAAGCGTGTCTAGTTTTGTACTATAGTAGACACTTTTCAAATTAATTATGTGATGATCACCAAAGCTTTTGCGTGCACCTTTATGCTACCTAAATTTCTATACTTGAAAGACATTTCTTCATGTATAGTATAAAATTAAAGCAAAACGATAAACAGTTTAATTACATCGAGTTTTTCTGGTCTAGGAAAAAATAGAAAACATCGTAACACTCACTCGGTTTAAAAGTTGAACTTTTCAGCTGCCAAAACAACCTTAGTAAAATTTTTAATATCAAATTTTGGTAAGTTTTGGCGTTGTCAAATTTTGATAGTTTTGGATGTGTGTTAGTTTAATGCCTTTTGAAACTTCGGTAGTATTTTTTAGAGGAAGCTTCTGATATGCTAAATTTTGATAGGGTAATCATGTTTAGTTTGTTACCTAAAAATTAGTAACAACGAAATTTAGTAGAGTTGAAATGCGCAATATAGTGAAGAAGCTTTTCTTTTTGATTAATTAAATCCATGCCATCGCAAATTTGTCATATTGAAAAAAAATACTACTATTACGTGCGATACTGGTTGAGTGCTACTGAAATTTTTTAAAATTTAATCCATATCATCACCATCCAATTTTCTATCATTGCAGTTAGATCCATATCATCTGTTCTATCTACAAGACTACAACCCGTGCCTCGTGAACACTGTCGCCTTCTCCACCTCCAGCGTCGGCACAGACCAACAACAGCAACAGCTCCTTGAGTGCCCTCCACCACATGGTAGACGAAGAGCGCATACCTGAGTCAATTTAATATAACGGTTTATAATATTGGGCGTACCGATTTAACCGAAAATCAAGTAATGGATACTTTGCTTTTCTTTCCTTAGAATTTCTAATATTTCCTCTAATTTATTAGAGCACCACGTGACAGCTTGAGAGCATTTTAAGAAATTTTAAAGGACTTAACACATGTAATTAGAATATTAACCGCTTAATATATATGTATGGGGCATATGGTAATATTTGTTCTAGCTTCGTGCATGTTTATATACATGTCGAGAGAAATTAATTATGTGGCTAGCAAGCCATTAGATGTCTAATTAGTAGCAATTAATTTTGACACCAATTTACAGTTGTTGATAGTAGTTTGTACATATTCATCTTATGACTTTGATTATCCGTTGATCCCTAATTTAATGATCACTATGACTCGCATGAAAAAAAAATATACTACTTAGGGTTTAGGACAGCTGAAATTGATGAATTATCTGATTTATGTGATAGCTATTTGAGGGTATAAATGAATGAATTGACTTCTAGAAAGTTAAAATGTTGTTTAAAAATGACACCGTTTAGAAACTTGGAAAGCGTGCAAACGAAAATCCAACTATAGAATCAGGGAAAAAAAGAGGGTCTTAAACTTTCTTATAGCACCCTTGTCTTTGTAAGAGTTCTTTTGATATTCGTTAATATTGTGCTCATATTTATAACATAATGATTTCTTTTACCTATACAAACAAATAATACAAAATCCAAATATGACATAACACAATACATTATAATTATTATGTAATTAACTCTCGATTCCAACTTAAATAGAGCTACAAATAGTACAAAATCCAAACACGACATAACACAATACATTATAATTATTCTGTAATTAACTCTCGATTTCAACTTAAATAGAGCTAAGTGTTAGAAAAAACACAACCCATATTGCTTAATTCTGCTCTTGCTGCATCACACCTCTAATTTTCTTTTCATATTTTTAATAAATTAATCTTCTCCATATATGATTTTATATGTGGCAAAACGTTAGTGCTGCGGCAGTCGTGCAAAAGGCAAAGGTGCAGACGTGCATTATGCAGCGGGCTAAAAAGAGAACTTCAGACGCTTTATTTATTAGCAAATAATATATCAGATGATTTAAATGATGGGTCCACTGGTTCTTTATAAGTGTACATTAGTTATTATAGATTTAAAATTTTTAATTTAATGGGTACACAACATAATGATGTAGACTTTAGTGCATTATTTGAGAATAATAGTCCAATGTAATAAAAAATAGTTTCGATGATTTAAATAATGGGTCCATCGGTTTAAGTGCACATATAAATCAGTTAATACAGATTAAAATTGTTTATTTGATAGGTACACAATATAATTGTGTAAACTTTATTTTAAAATAGTGCATTATTTGGAAATAATAGTACAAAATAATGAGTACACATGTTTATGTAGAAAATATATTACATTATTAATTTAATGGTAACATGTAATGGTGTAAATTTTATTTTCAAAAATTGTAGAGCTAATTTAGTTACCTGTGAGTTGTATGATGGTAGATTCTTTGTTGGTAAAATTAGGATTATTTAAATATATATATATCTAAATAAGAAAAAAGGAAAAAAAGAAGGGAAGGAAGCATACGTACCACGGTACGTACGTATACCCACACATGTGCGGGAGAAGGAGGAGAGGTGGGACCCTATAGTACTTGGTTTGTTTTAAGATCAATTTCATCTAACGGAGTGTAATATAGGACCCACCAATTTAAGTGTAAAATCAAGGGGTAGATGTTTTTCTTTTTTCTTAGAATTTTTAGGATTTTCTCTAATTTATTAGAGCGCCACGTGGCGGCTTGAGAGCGTTTGTAGGTAGTTTAATGGACTTTTAGTATATAATAGATAGAT